>PVKS010034333.1:0-20981 GCA_004027875.1 Aplodontia rufa | reverse complement strand
AGAGGAGGCCATGATGATGTCCACAGCAGCCAGAACACACAGGAAGAAAAACATGGGGTCTTGTAGAGTGGAATCCATGCAGATTACAGTCACGATGAGGCTGTTCCCCAATAGGGCTATGGCATACATGGCACTCAGTGAGATAGCCAGCCAAAGATATGAAGCCTGCAGACCTGGAATGCCCACAAGGATGAAGGTGGCAGGGGTTTCCATTGTGTGGTTGTAGGATGGCCCCAGCATCACAGGTGAGACTGCTTTCCTGTTAATATATAAAGTGGTATAAGAAAAGATGTGGTCCTGTAAAATTTGTACCTTTTGGTGGTGTTGATAAAACCTGTGGGTATTTTCAGCTTGGTGTTAATCTCGAGATCAGAAAACTAACATGATAATGTAATTCTGCTCCACCTCCCATCCTCCTCAAGATTCTTCCATTGCTAGCTACTTCTCATTGATCAGTTCTTGGGATACCTCTTTTGAGAAGTCATCCATCTCTTGTCTCTCCTTCCCCATTCGTGCTTATGTGAATTCAGGAACCTTTCTTTTTTCTGAACTTCCATGAAAATGCTCATACTGTCCCATAAGGAGCCTGAACTGACAATCTCAATACTGCATTATATGTATTCAGGTGTGTATCTCTTGTTGATTCCTTGCGCCTAGAATGTGATCCTGACCTGTCATGCAAAATCAGATATATATATATATACATATATATATATATATATACACACACACATATATATACACATATACATATATATGTATGTATAAGTTCACATATATACATATATTGATATTTTATAATTATCACAGAATGAAAAATAAATTAGAATATCTCTTATACTTAGTTATTAATAAACATTGTTAAATGAAACAATGAACTTCCTAAAATCAAACGTGTCATGTTTTGTATCCTCTGTGAAAGTGCTTATCATGATGCTTGGTGCATAGGTGCTTAACAGAAAGAGAATGTTTCCCTGCTTAATCCTAAAGTCCTAGATTGTTCTAAATAGCATACTGAAATGGGTAAGTATGACTTGGGGGCACACATGCACACAACCTGCATTGCTCACATAATCTGCCACTGAAGGTATCTTAGCTAGTGACTGTGCCCAGCAAGGTTCTATTACCCCACCATGATGAGGAGCTCACTTACTATTCCTTTATAGGTGATTCAAGTTTAAGAGTTTTGTTTTCTGGAGCTGGAGCGGTGGCTTGGTGGTTACGGTGCTTGCCTGGCATGCACAAGTACACAGGTTCAAACCCCAGCAACCCACATGCACAACTAAGTGTCAGAGCAACTAAAGCCATGTGAAAAACTCAATAAAAATTGAATCTCTCTCTCTCTCTCTCTCTCTCTCTCTCTCACTGTCCTTCTCTCTTTAAAAAAAAAGAGTTTTGTTTTCTTTGCTTTTTATCACTTCAGTAAAAAGGTCTCTTACATATGTACACAACCCATCTCTAATAACAAAAATCTGAATAGTTAACCATGCACTTCCATTTAACAAGAATGCCAAAATGAAATCTGATTATGGAAGAAGTGGAAATGAGTATGACAGGCCTTCTTGATCCAGCTAAATTGCTGCTTCAACTGTTTTTTCCTAATCTCAGATCACCCCACATCCTAGAGAAATGTACATGTGGTTTGGTCCCAGCCTTGTACTCAAGAACTCAAATGGACCAGACCATATTAAGCCCATTTGAACTCCTTCTTCAAAATCTCATTGCCCTAATATTGCAGCTCTCAAGGCCTCAGCCCGGTGGGTCACCACAATAATTGCGGTGACTTAACAGTAATCATAGATAACTCAAGAACTATTTCCTAGGTTTCAAGGTAAGCTTCAATTAAGGATTATCTGCCAAGACTCAGGACTAGCCTGACTTTAGCTATCACTTCCTGTGCCTCCCCTCAAAAAACGGTTTCCAGGTTGAGAAACTGTCATATCCTTACCCTTGGATATGGCCTCTACTTACCCTGTTTAAACTTCTAATCTAGGATCTGGCTGCTCCCTGCATAAATTGAATAGACCACATTTATTGAATTCTGGGCTCATATTCTCATCTGCTGAAATAGACTCCTTCTCTGTCAGCCAGGCGCTACACAAACATTCACCCGATTCTCCATCCCAAACATGTGGCATATACTTGCCCTTCCATTTGCCTCCTGGATAGCCCATCAGAGATTAATTCCACACCCAGGTGCCCTCAAAAGCCTTGTGAAGAGTCCTGGGAAGATTTCCTAAGTCATGCTTCTGATACCTTACTGAAACAAGCCAACTATGAAGACAAAAACTCTAAACATAAGAAATGCTATACACTGGGACACACTGAAGGAAGTAAAGAACTCCACATCACAGACCATAAGAACTTTGTCATATACAGCAACTGGGTAATGCATCTTCAGTGACAGATTGGAAAGGACAGGGAAAGCTGTCAAAATAAAATGGTAGTAAAGAATAAAAAATATTCCAAAGTTCCTGACCACTATATGTGTTCTATATGCCACAAATTCAGGGTTGAGCATCACTTCCTAAAGAGCTAAGAAGAATCCAAAGATTGAGAATGCATACTACCCCCATTACCTCTGACCCAGAATATTCCCTCCTGCCCATCCTGTGTAAGCACACTTTTCTTCTGAGGGCATCGGTTTGTGCCCAGCCCTGGCAACTTTTAACTGAACATATTTTTTCATGATCTTCATAGTGGGTTGTTTTTCTTCATTTATTTTTCATCTTGATCAGCACTGCCAGAAGTTTACGTATTTTATTATTCTCTTCAGAAAACAGGACATTGGTTTGGTCTTTTTCTCTTTTTAAAATTTTTATTTCACTCAATATGTTGCTTGCTAAAATCAACACTGATCTCCCTCAAAACTCTGTCACCAATTTCAGCCTCCCTGACTGAGCACTTACATTTTGCTTAGCTCTTTGAGGTATGACGTGCATACTGTAAGATGCAAAAGATATAGATAAACACAATGACAAACTTCATTATGTGAACATATGAACACACTCACAAAGCCACTACCCAGGTCAAGGCTCATACACAATGCTTCGTAGTTGTTGAGGGCTCTCTTTTTGAAAAGCTCCTGTCAAGTTTTCCTAAGCTTAGTTCCAGCCCTGCTCCCTCCTTTGCCCTCAACCCTGCAGAGGCACTTACATGAAGAGGGTCAATCACTGAGAACTAAAATGGACAAGTCTCTTAACATCAATGACCAATTCATAGGATGGGTGAGGTTATAATTCCTATTTAAAAGACAGGAAATTCATAATTCAAAATTTTACTAAAGGTAAAAGTACTACATAACTCATTTTAATGGAGCATTTCTGTTCATAGAAAGACTATGCCTCTCCCCATTTATTTCTCCCCTCCATCCAAAAACACTCCCAGTCTTATTACTTAGTCTTTTTTCACAACTATTCTTACCCCTAAAAACTCTCTGGACCACCCTAAAGTTGGATTTACAATCCCTTCTTTTCTCTGCTTTGAACTAAAGTAGCCCTTTATTCCTATTCCCTTCTACCTCCTTTACTCTCCCTTTATTTTAGAATATCTCAGTATTAAAAGTATCCTCCAGACCTGACCAGCCTTTTAAAGTTGTGTTGAGGACTTGAATCCTCCTTTCTGTGGTGGCCCTGGCCTTGAGATCCGTCATCCCAATCCTTGATATCTATGTCAGTTACCTACATCCTTGGAATTTCTCTATTCAACTTTCTTTGACGATCTATGCCTGGTAGTCCACATTTCTTTCCCCTAATAGGAGGATTTATATAGGACCCCTTCAAGAGGAATAGTAATAATCACATGATATCCAAGATAATGTAGAATCAAGATGACTATTGTCCTTTTCAAAGACCTTCCATGGTGAACCCTCCTTCCCAGTTACTTTATTATCCTGTCTTTTCCCTGGAAATCCTAAATTCCCTTTGCCCCTACCTTCAAGTGAAAGCTGTAACTTCTCTAGAGACTAGTTTTTCTCTGAGCTCTGGCCCCTCGAGTTTTCCATATTGCAGAAGGAGGCAGATGCCTAGCAACTGAAAAGTCTTTGCTTCTTCAAGTCTTCAGAGGATACTAGACTAATAATGTAGAGGGCATCCTGATAGGAGAATAAAGTTCTAAGTTGGCTTAGATTTATGAAAGGCTGCTATGTGCCAGGCACCCTAAGAAGTGTTTTTCAAGAATTATCTCATTAATTTTCACATCCCATTGATGTAACTGCCACCATTACATGTGTATTTCATAGAAATGTGAAGTACTTAGGTCACAAAGCTAGTAAGTCAGAATCTTGGTTCAGATTCTAGTAATTATATCGTATTTCTCTTTGCTATACAACTGTGAACTCTAATGGTGTGCTTAATGTCTCAAATTCCATTCCCCTGGTCATTCTTCCAAAGGACCCATGGTAAGCTCTACTCATTAAATACTTCACATGACAGTCTGTCGTAAAGTCCTGTTTGATTGCAGAAGGAAAAGAGGATGCAGGGGAGAAAAAGGAAGATAAACTTTCCAAACTGAGGAAAGAACTTGGACCTCAGCACAAAGGTATGAATAGCAAAATATCCTCCAAATGATAATAAAAATCATGCTTTTTACACTACTTTATACAGGTCCTCCAATCCTCACATTTTCCTGCCTGGAATATTAGCAAGATTGTCCAGGAGTCAACTACTGTAGGTACCATAGATGGCACCCAATGGTCTGTTCTGGCATTCATGCCCATGTGTAATTCCCTATTCCCAAGGGTGGACTGGATATTCAGGAATTCAGGACTCACTTGTAACAAATACAATGCTCCAAAACTGATGGCACTTTACAATCTAGATTATATCTTGCTTGTTCTGCCTCATGTCTTTCTTACTCATTCTGAGGTAAGGCAGCTGCCATGTTATGAGCTGCTCTGTGTAGATGTTGATACACCAAGGAAACTATGTCTCTGACCAATAGTCAGAAAGAACCTAAGGTCTAACAACAGCAGTGGATCTTCTGAGGCTTCCAACAGCCAGACAAGTTGACTCAGAGGAGAATCCTTCAGTTGAAACTTTAGAATGACTGCAGTCCTGGCCAACGCCTTGGTGGTAACCATGAGAGACTTTGAGCCAAATGCACCCAAGCCAAGCAGCATCTGAATTTCCTGGATCCCAGAAAAGCTACGTGAAAATTTTGTTTGTTGGTGAGTTTGTTTGAAACTGCTAAATTTTGAAGCAAAAAAATAAAAATTCAGCAGCTAACTACAAGCCTATAGCTTCACTTTAACAACAGGAATGGAAGTTGGTGTCACTATTCACTGGTCTTTTTTGCTACTGGGGACCGGATTTTTAACATCCTGGACTTTCTGAGTCTTAAAACTGTATGAAAATATCTGAGTAAAACAACTTTTTTCCCTGTTAATGATCTTATAATGCTGTTCCACTAAGAATTGAGAGACAGACCTCAATAAAATGTCAGATTTTCTTATAACATTCTGTGCCTGGGACCCATGTATATGCCACAGAAATGGATGGTGGACATTTATAATTAGTATCCTCCAGGCTGTTCACCTAAATCACCTCTCACATTCAATATATATTTTTCTTGTTCCTCTTAGGGAGCATTATCTCTCTGAAACTCTTTAGAAGCACTCCAGAAGCAGCAAACAAACCATTTTGGGGTCACCTATTTCTACTACATGCTCAGTGCTATGTGAAAAATACTTTCAGAGTCTAAAACAGATAAAGAATTAATACAGCCTAAAAGAGTCTGGAAAATTTTAAATATGAGAACAAATAAAATACAGAAACATAGAATAAAATATTATTCTATTATTCTAGTAGAAAATAGGGTAAGCTACAGAAAAGGTAGCTTTAATGGCTAAAAAGTGTCAAAATATAAAACACTAATAGTGAGGCAACTACAAAAGTAACATTTGTCCATAATTGTGGCAAAAGTAGAAAGTTGGATAATATCATGGATTGGTGAGGATATGAGAATGCACAGGTACAAATTCAGAAATGCATTAACATGTCCCAGGGAAGACTTCAACAGCTGATGGATGGAGTTTCCAGTTAATACCCTGGCCTCCTCATCCCTCCTATGGAATATCTGAGGCATGTTCTACATAATTTTTCAAAGGCCTTCAGCAAGACTGACCCTCCTTCCTCAGTTAGCCATGGCTAGATGCATTCATTACACAGCCCTGCATTTAATGACCTTATTTATAATTGGATTCTGGAATCAGTGCAAGACATCAACCTAAATATCACTCCCTACTATCCTACCTGTATTTCCTAGGGTGACTCTCAAATAAAAAACTTGCATTCAGATCCTTGATTCAGGATCTGCTTCTAAGAAAACACACTTTAAAGCAATGGGTATTCATGCCTTTTACCTAATCTTTCCTAGTCTTGGAATGCTTTACTTTTTCTTAAGATCCTCATTTGGAGAATGAAGTATGCATATCAATTATAATTAATGTTTATCTTATGGAGTATTGTATGAATACTAGGTATTAAAGGAAGGGCCTATGAGCACATTTGGAGACAATTATTTTATCTTTTTCCTTAGATCTTTTATTATAATTTATATTGAATAATTTCCTAATATTGAACCATATTTATATTCATGGAATAAATCCTACTTGATTATGACATTTTTTCTTAACGTAATTTGATTCTGGGATCAATACAAGACATCAACCTCACAATTTCAAGTCCTTTTATAACTGGCATAAATCTATTCATAGTGGTGAAGCCCTAATGAGCTAAATCCCTTCCATTGGGTCCCAATTCCCAACACTGTTACATTGCAGATTAAATTTCCAATGTGTGAACTTTGGCAGGACACATTCAAACCTCCAGAATTGTAAGAAATACATTTCTTTTTTTATAAAATACTCAGTTTCAGATATTCTGTTTATAGCAATACAAAAAGACTGAGGCAAGTTACTTCTAGAGAGATGGAAGCAACTTTTGATTGATTTAAAAATACCCATCCATCCTGAACTTGTGTGATTCAGTCAGCATTTTCAATGCTGCCCCATGCCTGATCCAAATTAGCTTAAGCATATTGTACAAGTGAACATGTATTATCATATCTTTCCTTTCATTGTTTATGAACTAAGGAATGTTACCTTTTATGACTCCAAAGCTAAGCTAAATGACCTATATACAATGTAAAATTTTGATGACAGAGATGTTGCACCCTTATAAAAT
Organism: Aplodontia rufa; assembly: GCA_004027875.1. Classification (NCBI taxonomy): domain Eukaryota; kingdom Metazoa; phylum Chordata; class Mammalia; order Rodentia; family Aplodontiidae; genus Aplodontia; species Aplodontia rufa. The sequence goes on along the minus strand of PVKS010034333.1, from coordinate 13,797 downwards.
GACCTGATTCAGTTAGATATTACCAATAAACATACATTCCATAGTACTTCCAATGATCATACATTCTATAATATTTCCAATGATATGCTGAATTATTATGACAACAAAAATAAATAATTAAATATTCTATTCAGCTCTTGAATACTTTGATTTGAAAATAAAATATCTATGAAGACCTTAACAAAGCCAACCAATACCACTGCACTTAAATTGTCAGTCATATCTGTATATAAATCATATACATATATATGTGTGTGTATAAATATACATGTAAGCATTTATTCAATGCCCATAGAAGGGCTTCCATTTCTAATGATAACCAGGCTACTAAATAGTTGATTTCCAATGTTTGGGTAAATAGCTATGTTTAACCTGATTTAAACATTACACAATGTATACTTATATCAAAAAATTCAGTCATCAAAAGATTCCATGTACCACTGACATGTACATTTTTCATTTCTAAAAATAAATATAAAAAAGAATTGACTGCTAGGCTATTTATCCTCATCCCCACTTGTTAGACATATTGAGCTGATGTACCCTCTCTGAGTTTTCAGAAAATAAAGGCTGCCAACCTGCCATTTAAAAAGAGGATACATTACCTTCTGACCAGATCATTTAACATCTATCTGAATTTCCTCATTTGTAATTTGGATATCATGTATAAAACATTATTTACCACATTCTTTTTTCAAATGAATGAGTTAGTAGTACCTTGCAGTTTATCATATTGCCTAGCACAAAGTTAATTCCTTAACAAATATTTATTGCTATGAATGCTAATCAAAATAATACTTATTTCAAGTAGAATAGTCTTTGAAAATGTTGATGATAAGATTTCAACTGAGTTTCAGAACTAACCATAATCTTTTAAACCCCTATAACTCAAGATTTGGTGCTTAGACAAGTAGTACAAATATCATCTGATAGCTTGTTAAAATGAAAAAATTTGCCTTCTTTCCAAAACCCATTTAATCAGTGCATTTTAACAAGACTTGTAAAGTGATTTTCATAAGTATGAGAAGCACTATTCTAAACTATGCTTTAAAAAAATCACTGCTACAGGCAATGATTTGCAGAGTAACACCAAGGAAAATTACAGAATACCTCCAACTAATAAGGTTACATATAATCAATAATTCTAATGATCTGACCTATTGAGATTAATTTTATAGTGCTTTTATAAGTGGAAATATGCCACATAAAATGGCCTAGGGTGCACATTGGACAGCTCAAAAAAGTATAGTATGAAAGGAAGAGTGGATATATTTTAGGTAGTGATAGAAATTCTCAAATGCCTGCAGGCATTGCAACCTCAGAAATAATGTTGATGCATGTATACAATTCACTAAGCCAGATCTTTGTTTGGATGTGCCATCTCAGCATAAAGGCAAGTAGTGGGCTTGTGTGTGCAGGTGTATTTGTGTATGCACAAACAGGACAAATTACATGAGTAATTTGATACATGAGTTCCATTTTGATTTCATTGCACATTTTGCTTGAGCTAATTTTCACTAGAACACTATAATATTTATCAAGGGAGGAATTTAATTTTGTGTCATGGAGAGTCAGCAGCAATACCAGCTAGTAAAAATATTCTCGGCAGATTCCAGTTGCTTCTTCATAAAAGTATCTCTATTATAGGAAATGGAGTCGAATTTTTCAAACAGCAAAATAATTCTTGAAATTGGATCAGTTTAGTAAGTCTCTTGAGGCTGATGTTCAGCTAGAGATACATCAATTAATCAATGCCTTTGGCCTTCTACCAGGAGAATCTAATGCCCAACTCCCTTCATTATGCTTCCTTAAGGTCTCTATTGCTAGAAAGTTAACCAATTAGTATAAACTCATTTTATGTGCTTAATTTTATTTTGTCAATTTATCTGTTTTTACACTTTTGTTCTAATAATTTTGCCTTTATTATTTCATGTCTAAATGAAAAATCATCAAAATTAATGTAAATGCATTTTTGTTACATCTGTTTACATTGTATCTCATTGATTTTTAAATTTTTTATCTTGATCATAATTTAGAATTAATTCTATTTCATTATATCTGTTTCATGATTTCTCAACAAAGAGAAACTATGATAATAAGCATGGAACAACAGTGGGAGATTTCATTGTACAGTCAGGCAAAGTTCTAGGGTTAACTCACTCACCCCCAAGTCACCTCAGAAGACTAAGCAGTCACGCAATTTCCCCCAGTAGCAGACTGTGCAGCACCATACATCTCCTTTCAGAGTTGCAGTACTCCTTTGCTCAGTAGTTGGGAGTGTTCTCTGCTGAAGGTTTACACATTCCTTTCCAGGAATTACCTGGACAAAGGGAGCTGCATTACACTAAATTGTTCACACTTACAATGTAATGACTGCATCTGACGGCTAGTTGATGCTGGATTTAAATGTCTGTCTCTTTTGCCCAATTCAGGACAAGCATATAGGACAATCTCAAATCCAGAATTCCTCCTAGGATCAGCTGAGAATACTGATGAAATTGCATTGTAATTCACCTCTGCACAATTTTCCTTCCTTCACACATGTTGAATAATCCTGAACATATTCCTGAATAAATTTTTCTGCATGGAAAATTCCAAAAGTCTGTTTCTAGGAAGCCCTAATTAAGACAGTTGATAGCAGGAATGCCCCCAGAAAGTAGACTATCAATTGTTATTACAGGGCTGGAAATAAGGACCCAGAAGACCTTATCTTTCAGGGGACAATTAGGGCAAGAGAATCTTTAATGTGCTGGGCCATTTTCTTCTCCTTTTCATCTTCTTTTGCTAGGAAAGATTTACTAAAATTAACTAATATTAATTATGTGTCTTTATTCTGAATTAGTTCTGGATCTGATCATAGAATTTAGGATTAAATTAAGAGGGTATTATAGGCAGCCTACAAAATGTCCCCAAGTGATCCTTACCTCCTGTTTTTCATGCACTTCTGAAATTACTTCTCCTTGAAGATGGGAAGGACCTAGGGACTTGTTTCTAACAAACAGAATATTGAAAAAAGCACTGAGATGTTACTTTTGAGATAAGTTTTCAAAAAGATTGATTTCCTTCTTTCTTACCTTTTCCTTCTCAAAACCCTGCTCTTGGGGAATCAAGTCAAACTTCCAAGTTGTCAGCAGCCCTGTGAGGATGCCCATGTAACAAGTAAATATCCAGGTAGTCGCTAAAGCAGCCACCAACCATATGAGTGACCTTAGAGGTAGGTTGTCCCTCCATTGAGCCTTAAAATAATGACCACCTGGACAACACCAAGATCCCAGCCTTGTGAAGGACATGAGTCAGAGGCATCCAGATCTTCCATGCCCAGATTTCCAAATCACAAAATAGTGACAATGTGTTTAAGCCACTAAACTTTTATTTAAATGGGTCAATTTGTTACATGGCAGTAAACCAATACAAAGGGTAGCTGCATCCTATCATAGGTGTCCTGGTTTATGAACATGGGCCTTTCCAAATCAAGTTTAAGAGTATAGATCCCCCAAATGTAGTAAGAAATTGCATGTTTATAACCTTATATAAATATGACTTCAGGGATAGGATAACAATGTCATATTACAATTTTTTGAATCCTATGAAACATCTAAATATGCAGAGAAGTTGAGATAGTGTATATATATATATATATATATACACACATATATATACGTATATATATATATATATATATATACCTACAACCTAAACAAATTACTAACATTTGGCAGTCTTTATTTATTTTTATTTATCCTTTTTTAGATATACCTGACATTAGAATATACCATGACATAATTAGAAAAGCATGGAGTACAGCTATTTCAAATTCAGTCCTCAGTATTTTCCCTTCCTCTCCCTCCCTCCCCCATTCTTTTTAGTTACACATGATAATAGAATGTACAATGACATAATTATAAAAGCATATAATATAACTATTTCCAATTCAGTCCCCAGTATTGCCCCTTCTCCTCCCTTCCTCCTATCCTCTGTTCTTTCTAGATATGTATAATAATAAAATAATCAATGATATAATTATAAAAGTATGGAGTATACTTATTTCAATTCCATTCCCAGTATATCACCACCATTCTCTTCCCTCTACTCTACCAATCTATTATTTACCATATTTTTTTTAATTCAGTGACTTTTTGATGAACATGTTGATGAAATTCATTAAGGTCTGCTTATATGAACATCGGAAAGTTAAGTCTAATTCACTCCACCAACCTTCCCTATCTCATCCCTCCAACCTCTGTTTCCTTCCCTTTTGTATATTCCTCTGATATTTTCCTTACTTTGGGTTAGCTTCCACATATCAAAAAGAACCTTTGACCTTTACCTTTTTGAGACGGCTTACTCCACTTAGCATGATAATTTCAAGTTCCATCCCTTTGCCAGCAAATGCCATAAAGTCATTCTTCCTATGACTGAGAAATATTCCATTGTGTATACATGTACCACATTTTCTTTATCCATTCATCTGTTGAAGGGCATCTTGGTTGGTTCCATAGCTTAGCTATTGTGAATTGTGCTGCTGTAAACATTGATGTGGCTGCATCACTGTAGTATGCTGATTATAGATCCTTTGAATATACAACAAGTAGTGGGATAGCTGGGTCAAATGGTGGGTCCATTCCTAGTTTTTTGACAAATGTTCATACTGCTTTCCAGAGCAGTTGTACCACTTTGCAGTACCACCAGCATGTAACTGTACCCTTTTCCCCACATCCTCACCAACGTTTATTGTTGTTCATATCCTTTATTTTTTATTTTTTATTAAGGAGTCATTATTGTACAATCTCAAATGCATATAAAATAGCAATATGATATGAATTTGTTCTTAAATCAGAATTAACCCACATCACCCACACCCATCTCTTGATTCTTCTATATGCAGCCCTACAAGTGATTTAAGTGTTTAGATTGTGAATTTTCTAGAATTAAATGGCTGCATAATTATTATTTGGATTCTCAGAAGGGTAAAGCGTGTGCTACATTATTGATTGTCTCCCTAGTTCCCTCCCTATTCTCCCTCCCCTCCTTCCATCTCCTCCCGCCTCCCCCCGCCCACAAACATATCTATGGTTTCCCCAGATTATGTGTTTCTATGCCTTTGCTGGGTCCAATACATGAGTGTGACAACTTTTCACCCAAGCCTGGGTTTTGCCCTACCCTCCACAAATGAAGAAAAACATTCAACTTTTGAATCACTGGGTTTGGCTAACTTCACTCAGCATGATTTCTTCCATTCCCATCCATTTACCTTCAAGGGCTACAATATTGTTGTTTCTAATTGCTGAGTAGAATTCCTGTGTGTATATGTGTGTGTGTGTGTGTGTGTACACACACACACACACACACACACACATATATATAGATATATATATAGAGAGAGAGACAGACAGACAAACAGACAGACAGAGAGGGGGTGTGTTTTTGGATCCATTCATTCAGTGAGGGGCATCTGGATTGATTCCATTATTTAGCTATTGTAAATTGAGCTGCTATGAACATAGATTTTGCTGTATCACTATAATGTGCTGGGAAAATACCCAGAAGAGGGATGGCTGGATTGCATGGTAGATCCATCCTTAATTTTTTTGAGGTGTCTCTACACTGCTTTACAGAGCAGCTGTACTAGTCTGTAGTTCCACCAACAGTGTGCTAGTGTTCCCATCTCTCCTACAATTCCTCCAGCATCTGTTATTGTTTATATTCTTCATTGTTACCAATCTCACTGGAATTAGGTGAAATCTTAATGTAGTTTTAATTTGCATTTCTCTGATTACTAGTGATTTAGTACACAGCTATCTGCTCTCACCACCTTTATTCAGTGTCTTGCAAGGGCCTGGTCTCTGCTCCTAAGATCACACTTTGAACACTGTGTCCTCACAGAATAGAACAACAAATGGTACTTGGAAAACAGGATAGTTTTATGTAGAAAAATGAAATTAGATCCTTATCTATGACCCTGCACAAAACTCAAATTAAAATGGATAAAACACTTAGGAATCAACCAGAAACCCTACAACTACTAAAAGAAAACATAGGGTCAACACTCCATCATATAGGAGCTGGCACTGACTTTCTTAATAAGACCCTCAAAGCACAAAAAATAAAACCAAGAATCTATAAGTGGATGCCATTAAACTAAAAAGCTTCTACACAGCTAAGGAAAGGATTAAGACTGTGAAGAAAGATCCTACAGAATGGAATAAAATCTTTGCCAGCTACCCCTTGATAGGGGACTACTATGAAGAATATACAAAGTGCTAAAGAAAAATCCAACACCAAAACAACAAATAATCCAATCAATAAATGGGAAAACAACTAAACAGAAACTTCTGTTAGAAACACAAAAAGCCAATAAATACATGAAAAAAGTTCAACACTTCTAGCAATAAAGGAAATACAAAACTACAATAAAATTTCATCCCATTTCAGTCAGAATGGCAAAGATCAAGCATACAAACCATAATAAATGTTAGCAGGTTGTGGAGAAAAGGAACACTTGTATATTGTTAGTCCGAATACAAATTGGTATAACCACTCTGGAAAACAGAATGGGGAGTCCTCAAAAAACCAGGAATGGAATCACTATTTGACCCAGCTATCCCACTCCTGGGGATCTTCCCAAAAGACCTAAAATTGGCATACTACAGTGACACAGCCACATGGATGTTTATACCAGCACAATTCAAAATAGCTTAATTATGGACTCAACCCAGATAACTGTCACTAGATGAGTGGATCAAGAAATTGTGGTGTATATATTTACAATGGAGTTCAACACAGCTATTAGAATGAAATTATGGCATTTACTAATAAATGGTTGGAAATGGAGAATATTATGCTAAGTGAAATTAGCTGAAATCAGAAACTCAAAGATTGAATGTTTTCTCTCAAATGTGGAAGCTAGAGTAAAATAAAGGAAAGGGGGAGGGAAGGATAAGATTATAAAAAGAACCATTCAAACACAAATCAATAGATAACTAAAGGAAGTCTAGTAGAGTAGAGGAAAGAGAAGGAGAAAGGGGAGGAAGGACAGGAGGGAAGAAAGAGGGTTAAGGTGGGGAGAGAATAAAAGTATATTTTATATCTCTAAGGTACTAAATAATTCCCACACAGTCAATAAAAATGGGAACAGCAAAAAAAATACATAAATAAATTCAAAGCAAGATCAGCAGAAAAAAGGGACCAGGGGATGAAAGAAGGGAGGAGGGAGTGCTTGGGTGGGAAATTGGCCAAACTACATTGTTATATTGTGTGCATGTAAGAATATATAACAATAAATCCATCATTATGTATAATTTTAAAGTGCCAATAAAAAAAATGTGAGCGGGGGACCTTTTTCACTGGACATGGTGGTGCAAGCCTGTAATCCTAGTGGCTTGGGAGGTGGAGGCAGGAAGATCACAAGTTCTGAGCCACCTTTAGCCACTTATCAAGGCCCTAAGCAACTTAGCAAACATAAATTAACTTTTTGTGTTTAAAAAAATTAAAAATAAAAAGGTCTGGGGATGTGGCTCAGTGGTTAATCAACCCTGGGTTCAATCCCTGGTACCAAAACAAACAAGCAAACAAAAAATAAAGTCCTGCTCCCTCTGATAGGCAGAATCCTGTAAGATAGAAGTCCCCTGTGTTTCTCCTTTGCTAACAAAACAATAAACTTCTTTTTCTTTTTTCTCAAAACCATATCCTTGGTTGGCATCAGAGACAAATAGGAGGACTTTTCATGATACATCAGAGAAACTTCTCTACCTTGGTTCCCCAAACCTAGAATTTTCTCTCTGCTCTATGGTACTCTAACGATTTTCTGTACCTTGTGTGAAACCTATATTTCTGTTGTTTTGAGAAGTTTCTAAATTGTTCTGAATCAATTATTTTTTCTTTATCATGTCATTGTTTCAGTTCATTGATTTTTTTTATTGATAACCCACAGGAAGTAGTATGGACAATAATAGTGTAGCAATATCAAGCAAGTTCTTTTTTTAAATTTTTATTGTTTCTTTTTAGTTATACATAGCATTAGGATTCATTTTGACATAATTTAGAAAGCATAGAATATAATTTGCTCAAATTCAGTCCCCAGTATTTCTCCTTTCCCACCCCTCCTTCTTCCTTTCCCTGTTCTCTTGCCTCTACTAATCTTTCTGCTATTTACTTTTAGATTTTTTTTCTTTTTTTTTGGTTAGTGTCTTGAAGCTATACATGATGGTGAGAGTCACTGTGGTATATTCATATATGTACATAGGAAAGTTAGGTTAGAGTCATTCCTCTCTTCTCTTACCCTATCTCTTCTCCCTAACCCTCAGTGCCTTTACTCCACTGGTTTTTCTTCTATTTTGAAGGATTTAATTCACCTTTTTCCCTTTCTTTCTCTTTCTCTTTCCTCATTGTTTTGGACTAGCTTCCACATATCAGAGAAAACATTAGACCTTTGACTTTCTGAATCTGGTTTATTTCAGTTAGTCTGATAGTCTCTAGTTTCATCCATTTACCAGCTAATGCCATAACTTCATTCTTCTTTATGGCTGAGTAATACCCCATTTGGTATATATAATACATTTTCTTTATCCATTTATCTGTCGATGGGCACCTAGGCTGGTTCCATGGCTTGGCTACTGTGAATTGTGCTGCTATAAACATCGATGTGGCTCTGTCACTATAGTATGCCAATTTCAGATCTTTTGGATATACAATGAGGAATAGGATAGCCAGATCATGTGGTGGTTCCATTCCTAGTTTTTTGAGAAATCTCTGTACAGTTTTCAGAGTAGTCACACTAATTTGCAGTTCCACAATGTATGAGTGTACTTTTCCCCCCACATCTTTGTCAACATTTATTATTTATATTCTTGACAATTGCCATTCTGAGAGGAATAAGTTGAAATCTCAATGTAGTTATGATTTGTATTTTCCTGATTGCTAGAGATTTTGAGCATTTTTCATATTTTTTGGCCATTTGTATTTCTTTTTTTCAGAAGTGTCTGTTTAGGTCTTTTGCCCGTTTACTACCTGTGGCTTTTTGAGGGGTTTTTGTGCTGTCAAGTTTTCCGAGTTCTTTATATGTTTTGTATATTAATTCCCTATCTAAGGAGGAGGTGGCAAAGATCTTCTCCCATTCTGTGGAAACTCTGTTCACCTTCCTAATCATTTCCTTTGCTGTGCAGATGCTTTTAATTTGATAGATCCCACTTATTGATCTTGGTTTTTATTTCTTGCACTTTAGGAGTCTTGTTAAGAAAGTCAGTTCCTGTCAAGCAAGTTCTTAAATCTGGGCTTTGCCACTTGTAGGGTCTAATTTGAGCAAATCCTCATTTCTTCACCTAGAGAAGAGGTATTAAAAACAGTTACCTCTGATGGCTCAAATGTAGATGATAAATTGTAAATAACTTAGCACCTGACTCTACATGTAATTAGTTCTCTATAAGTATTGACTGTGAGTTCGTAGAGTCAGGAGGATATATTCACCTGAGGGTAATGAGGGAGGCCTGTACTAGAGTTAAAGGTTTGAGAATCACCTTTAGTTTGCAACAAGATAATAATCTGTTGCTAAAAAAGGCAGTTGTTACCAATCTTAGCTAAACATTGAAATCTTCACAAAAGCAGTACCTAATTGTTTACAAAGCATCACAGCCCCAAATACTCTAAATTAATTGGTATAGAGCTGGGGTGTGCCAACTTTAGCATGCAGTACAATCACTTGGAAGGCTTGCTAAGACATGAGTTGCTAAGCCCTCCCCAAGAATTTATGGTATACAATGTTCTTTAGTGGAGACTAAGAATTTGTTTTTGTTTTTGTGTTTTCCATACTAAAGATTGAACCCAAGGGCACTTTATCACTGAGCTACATCCCCAGCCCTTTTTATTTTTTATTTTATGACAGGGTCTTGCTAAGTTGCTTGGGAGCTTGCTAAATTGTTGAGACTGATCTTGAGGTTTGCAACTCTCCTGTCTCAGCTCCCTGAGATGGTGGGATTACAGGAGTGAGCCATCACTGCAGGCAAGAATTTGCATTTCTAACATATCTCAGGTTATGCTGTGGGCACAGCTGCTGGAGAGATAATTCATAAATGTGAATATCCTCCTGGCAGCATACACATTCTTTTCCTAAGATGGTTTCACTAACAGAAAAACAAAAATTGCATTAATTAGAGATTCACCCTTTTCCCTAATTTCAAAGGCAAGAATGAATTGATGAAAAAAATTCTAAAACATGGCAAATAGGTATGGCAGTTGCAACATTTTTTCTTATAAATCCTGACTATAAATGTGAGAGGGTAAATTGTTATAGTTACAGGTGGGCATACTCAAGCATCTCTCAATTTAAATTTTTAGCTCCAGCCCTCAGCTGCCATTTTTCCTCGGATTTGATGGATTCAGGAGGTTCATTGGCTCCAGCCAATGACGTCAACTCTGACCAATTGCATTCTCTGGCCCTCTACTTAAGTCCGTTCCAGCCACCTATCTGGTCTTCAGGCTGCTGACTGAAGTAAGGGTTGTACTGAGTATTTCGGGTAGGGACTGAGTGATGGCATCTACGTATCTGTTCTCTGTCAATAACTGTTTCTCTCTGCTGTTCTGTTTCTGTCTCCCTCTGAGAGAGGGAGTTCTCTGCTGTTTAGCTGGGGAAAAGACATGAAAATAAACTCCTGTTTAATTCTCTATCCTTTCACCCCACTCATAATCACTGAATATGCTTAAGAATTCAAGACCTGAGCAATGGGTTCAACATTCTTTTCTCTCACTAACCAAAAAAAAAAATACTGAACTGAAAAGCCTTAGACTGGTGAAATACTAGAAGCTGCTACTTAGATCCATTGAAGCTCATTTCTTCCATCCCCACTTCCTTTCCTGGGTCTGCTAGAAAACCCCGGACTTGAAATAGTTCTTAAAGATGACCTTGCTAAAGGACTGGGATGGAGCATTAGCCCTGCTTTCAGCAGGAAGGATGTTTCTAGTTCTTTAGCCTTCCTTTCAATGGAAGGCTCCAAAAGAACCTTTGTGGTTGACTCAATCTTCATCCTAAATAGTTTCAATGTCTTTAAGGGAAGGGTTGAGGGCTGCTTTCTCTTTCCTATTGACTCAAATGTGCTGTATCTGGAATGTTGGAGGCAGGCCCCAAGGCAAGGGACTGAATGTTACTGAGGAAGGGAATATATTCTTCCTATTCACGTTTGCTTCTCCCTCTGCCTTTGCAGCTCGTCACTGTTTCTTGTCCTCGGAAGCCTATGATTTTTTTTTTTTTTCAGCCTATACTTCTGTTTGGGCGGTTCCAAAACTGGCTGTAGCTGGGCGCTCTCACTGAGGCTTCCAATGGGCTGTTAGGTTTTTAATGTGTAGCCAAGGCTTGGAATTTGCAATCTCATGGTTAGTAAAGGCCAGACTCACTGATTTAGTGCCTCTACTCAAGGTCATAAGCAGTGACTTGTGAGCATGCACCCACCAATCTAACTTGTTGGCAGTATGCCTTCGTGCTGGAACCATACATTAAAAGGGCCTATGGAAAAGGCTCCGAGTGCGGGAAGCAAAATGGAACTGGTTGGGGGCTGGCTAAGGGCTATGGCCACATCCAAATACAAGATGAAAACTATTTCCATCATGTTTCACATCTTTCACATACCTGGTCCTTGAACCTTAGTCCTTGAGCTTGAGCCTTACCCTCACCCCAGCAACTTCCTTGGTCCCTAACGTTTTTCAGTTCTTGAGACTATATCTTCTGATTCTCAGTTACTCGGTGTTTGGGACTTCAAGGACCCTCAAATTCTATACCATAACTGGCCATTGCAACCCTTTTCCTTTGAAACTTCAAGTAACAGCCTCCATGTAGGATCTTAGCTTTAAGTTCCTTTTCATACTCAAGTGCAACCTACAATCTGTAGATTTCAAGAATCCACTTTACAACTCACTTTTAGTTTTCTGATATTACTCAGCCTACAGCTGAGAGCTCCACTTTACCTCTTAATGTTCTGTACAAGCAACAAGATCCCTGGGTGGGTGTAATTAAACCACAGGTGGGATTGTGATGCTGATCCTAGAAGTTCGCATGCTCATGCCAGTTCTACCAGGGAATGGAAGAATCCAATACAGGCAGGAGAAACTATAAAATGCATTAAGATCCTTGTGGGGTGATATCGCAGTACATTTCCCATAAGTCTTGTATTTGCCTATTTCTTCTAAGGACTTCAAAGTTTTCTCAAAGTGCATTAGTTTCCTTGGCCTGGTGGTCTGAAGGACGAGTTGTCATTAATTCGGATCAGATGCTTTATCACTACTGAAACCGTTGGCCCACCTGTGCCTGCCTTTCTTTGGAGAGCTTATCTTGATCCAATGTGGAGAGAAATCTTCAGACTGTGATGGCTCATGGTAGGAAACATTTTCCTAAGATTCCCTTCTCAATTTTCACTTGTATGTGAACGCTATACATCAGACCACTCACTGGCAGTGCCAATGCATGTGATAATAAGCAACAGCTGCTACACCCTTTGCGGAAAGCAAGATCATCAAAGGATGAGGGGAAAAGTAGGGAAAACAAGGTCAGGAGGAAGGTACTTTGTGACTAGAGTGCCACAGTGTCTGTAGCATCAAGGATGCCCCTCAGGGATCCAGTTCTGGGAATAGGAGCTGCTGCCTGACATAACACTTTCAGCAGCTGGTACCTACAGATGTAACATTACCACTAAAGGTCTTGCCTCCTTTCTCACTAACAATATTACTTTAGTCTTATTCGGGGACTACTTATCCCAGAGGAACTGAAAGTTGGTAACGCACCAGCTTTGCATTCCTAAATGACTTTCCAGCAGAATGCTCAGATCACATGCAGCTCCTCTTCAAAGTTCTTGTATGATAGCTTGCTCCTCAGCTAGGGTAAACTTGCTGTGTTTTAAAGCAGGCCTATACTTGAGCTGTTTAGGTTTGTGGAAGCAGTCTGGGTTGGCACTAACTTCCTCCTAGGAAAAGGACACATGGCAAGGTAATCTTCATCTAGACCTCATTGCTGCATTCTGTCACTGAAGATCCTAAGCCGCCAGGGGTTGCACAGCTTGTGTATCAATTGCCTTTTGAGTGGGGCTCTGTAGGAAGCAGTCCCTTCTAGGAATATGGAAGTCTGGACTCAACATAAGTGGTATGTTGAAGGCCTTTCCGTAGTGAGATAACTGCATTTCCTGTCAGTACTAATGACTACAGTGCAAGCTTTGAATCCATTTTTGCCTTCCTTCAAAAATGCTTGGTTTCAGGCTACTTTGAACTAAAATAGGAAAGGATTCCTCCAAAATATTACCTTCTCTACCTGTTTTAAACAGGACTTATTACTGGATGCTTTACCCCAAGCTCTTTATGGAGGTGGTAAAATAGCTGCACAAGTTCTATTGGTGGGACAGGTGAAACAGTGGATGGTTAAGGCTAAAGCTGTACAATAGCTTCCTGGATACTGCAGCATAAACTAATTGCTTAAGCAAAAAACCTTGCAGCCTTTTCTGTAATAATCACCAACTGTACATTTAAATTACTATCTGACATGACTGTCAATTATTGCACATTAGCAACAAAGCACCTCTTAGTCACCCACCCCATCATTGACGGCCTAAAGTTTCAAAACACTTCCTTATCCTTGCTTACAAAGGTAGTTCTTTAGATTGAACTAGAATGGTTTTAAAGCCTTGCATTTGGGCTCCTGAAATAAGTACTTTGACTGATTTCTAGCTATCTGATTTAAAAAATGCCATATGAAAACTGTTCCTGATTGCCTCTATTTCATAATCTCCGTTTTCATGGACACATCTACTCCCCTGCAAAGAGCACTTA
>PVKS010034332.1:0-20978 GCA_004027875.1 Aplodontia rufa | reverse complement strand
AGTTGCAGACTGGTACAGCCCCTCTGGAAAGCAGTATGGAGAATCCTTAAAAAACTAGGGATGACTCCACCATACGACCCTGCTATTCCACTCCTGGGTATCTTTCCAGGGGACTTAGAATCAGCACATTACAGTGACACAGCAATATCGATGTTCATAGCAGCACAATTTACTATTGCTAGGCTATGGAAACAACCCCAGTGTCCCTCACATGAAGAGTGGATCCAAAAACTGTGGTACATTTATACCATGGAATATTACACAGCAATTAGAAACAATGACATTGCAGCCTTCGAGGGTAAATGGATGGTTATGAAAGAGATCAGGATGAGTAAAATCAGCTTAACCCAGAGATCTAAGGGTCGATTGTCTCCACTCATCTGTGGAGGTGGGGACTAGACCCTGGACAATGAGAAAGTTGGTCTAGAAACATGAGTTAAATTCAGATAAGATGTAATGCTTTACAATCCAATACTATTTTTAGAGTTATAATGGGAAGGGAAAGGGAGGGATAAGGGAGGGTAATTGGGGGGGGGCACTCCTGGGGATAGTTGCAATGTCCAGAATATATACACATCTTATACACATTTTATATTGTTTTGTTAAAATCTTGTAAGGTTGCTCAAAAATAAAAAAATTTAAAAAAAAGAAACAAAATTCAGAGTTTAATTCAGTGTGCTTATTGTTGAAATTTATTATATCATTAATAAATAAACAATATAAATATCAAAAAAAGTGAAAGATAACAAGTGTTGATGACATGTGGAGAATAGCAAACTTGATCTACCCTTTGTGATACTTCAAGATAGTACAACCATTTTGGAAAACAGAATGGAGATTCCTTAAATAACAGAACTGCAACATAATCCAGCAACCCCTACACTGGGTATAATCCCAAAGACATTGAAATCAGTATGCTGAGGGGAAATCTCCACTCCTGTGTTTCTATAGCATGGGGATAACTCAGGAGAGACTTAAGAGAAGGTAGTGGTCGAAGTGGGGAGATCCTGAACTAGGATCAGCCTTATCTTACTTTGTCAATATCCATATATATGTATGAATATGTAACAACAATTCCCTCCAATATGTAAGACTACATCAAACAAATTTTTAAAAAAGGAATTATACCAAAAAAATTACTATGAGTGAGTGGTAGAACAATCAATTAGTAGAGCAAAGGGAGAAGAGAGTGTGAGAGGGATGGTGAAGGAAAGTTACAGGAGATTGAATTAGAACAAGTTATATACTATGCTTTTACAGTTATATCAAAATGGATTTACAGTCATGTTTAAACTAAAAAGAACCAATAAAAATAAAATTAGAAAAAGAAAGTCAATGAATGCATTAATATTTCGGAGTGTTGACCCTACATTTTCTTTCTTCAGTGTTGACCCTGTATTTTCTTTCTACAGTTGCTAGTTTGTACACTAATTCTTAAGTGTTTGATCTACTTTGAGTTGACTTTTGTATAAGTTAATCCATAGGGAGTGAGCTTCACTCATCTACATATGAACAAATGGTTGTCCAAGCACCATTTAACAAGCATATCTTTTCTCCAACATACGTTTTGATGTCCTTTTCAAAGACAAGCTCAATATATCTATTTGGACTCATCTCCGTGTTTTCTCTTCTATTCACTCATCTGTGTGTCTATTTCCATGCTGTTGCCATGCTGTTTTTGTTACTAGAGCTCTGTACCATAATTTGAGATTAGGTACTCTGATGTACCCATCATTACTTTTATGCTAAAAATTAATATGGCTATTTTGAGTCATTTATTCTTTCATATGAATTTACACTGTTTATCTCTTTCTCTACAGAATGTCATTGGTATTTTGATGGGTATTGTATTGAATCTGTATATCACTTTCGGTAACAAGTTCATTTTAATAATATTAATTCTGCCTATCCAAGAACATGAGGAGACTTTTCTTCTTCAAATACCTTCTTCAATTTTTTTCCTAAGCGACCTGTAAATTTGATTGCAGAAATATTTCACCTCCTTGGTGATTTATTTGTAGGCGTTTTTTTTTTTTTTTTTTTTAGGGTATTGTGAAAGGAATTGTTTTTCCCATTTTTTCTTCTAAAGATTCATTATTGGTGCATGAAATCATTACAAATATTTGTATGTTGATTTTGTATTCTGCCACTTGCTACATTTGCAGTGCTTGAAGTCTTCTGGTAGAGATTTGGGGGTCTTCCTAATGTGGAATATTATAGTCTGCAGAGATCATTTCAGTTTTTTTTCTTATTAGTAGCCCTTTATTGCCTTCTCTCACTCATTGTTTTGGCTAAAATTTCAAGTATTATATTGAATAGGAGTGTTGAAAGTAGACATCACATCCTAGTCCTGCTCCTGATTCCAGAGGACTTACTTTCAGGTATTCCCTTTTCGGTATTATGTTGGTTTTGTCATATTCTGCCTTAATGATATCGTGGTATATTCCTTCTATCCTTAGTTATTCAGTCCATTTTTTTTTCTTTGTAAAGAGAGAGGGACAGTGCGAGAGACACAGAAAAAGAGAATTTGTTTTATTTAGTTTTTTCATGTGTATTTTGTTGCTCTGACACTTGATTGTGTATGTGGTCCGGGGTTTGAACTCATGTCCTCATGCATGCCAGGCAATCACTGAATCACTGAACCACTGCTCCAGCCGCTCTCTTCTGTACTATTAAAATGAAAAGATGCTGAATTTTGCCCAATGCTTTTCCTGCATTTATTAAGGTGACCATGTGATATTTGTCCTTAATTCTATTTATGTGGTGATCACATGTGTGATTTGTACATGTTAAACAAACTCTAAATACTTTAGATGAAGCCAACCTTATCACGCTGTACAAACTTCTTAATGTGTTTACAGTATGAATTGTTAATATGTTTTGTATTTTGTTTTTATGTTCATCAGGAATATAGCTCTGTAATATTCTTTTCTTAATATGCCCTTATCTGATGTTGGTCTCATGGTGATACTGGCTTCATAGGATAAAGTTGACACTGTTCTAGACCTTTCTATTTCATGAATTAATTTGAGAACCATTGGTGCCTTTGTCAAGGGTCAAATGATTATATTATTGTGGGTGTGTATCTGTCTCTTCTCCATCTATTGGTTTATATGATTATGTTATGCCAGTACCATGCTGTATGATAGCTCTACAGTGTAATTTGAAATCAGCTAGAGTGATGCATTCAGCCTTGTTCCTATTGCTTAGAAATGTGTTGACTATTCTGGGTTTCTTGTTTTTCCATATAAATGTTAAGAGTAGTTTTTTCTAGTTCTGTGAAAAATTATATTAGCCTTCCATTAAATCTGTGGAGCATTTTTCGTAACACAAATCATTGTTCTTTCTGAGCAGCAAGCAAAATGGACATATATATGGTCATGGGTAAGCTCTGTATACATGTGACAAAAGAGAAGAGACAGACAAGCTACTTTTTCAACCTATTTCACTGCATGCCCCAATTCACCAATGGGGGAAAAGCTTTTGTCACTTGAAAATTTCTCCCAAAGTCCTATTTTCCAAACATCAAAGCATTTGGGATTAAGTTTCTAGCACTAAGATTGGGAAAACGAATTCAAACCATATCCATTAACATTTAATCCATCAATTCAATGAAGTGTGTATCCAAAAGAAATAAAAACAAGCCCACACAAAAATCATACACAAATGGTATAATTTTAAGTCATTAAAGGTAGAAAAAAATGTGCCTCAATTAATGAAGTTTATAGAAGTCATGCTACATCCTTATAATGCACGATTCAGCAACAAAAAGGAAGAGTACCAATACGTACAGCAGAATGGATAAACATGTAAGCATTCTCAATGAAGAAAGCCCGGTAAAAAATGAGCATGACCACATGTCATATGATTTTATTTCTATGAGGTGTCCATTCTAAACTAATCTTTGGAAATAGAAACTATATGAGTGATTTCCTAGGGCTTAGATAGGAATGAAACAGGAATCAATGCTAATCAGTTCAAGTTCTCTTTTTCAGGTGTTGAAAATTTTTTTAAATTACTGTGCAACAGTCACACCTCTAAATATGCATCTTAAATTGGTGATCTGCTAAATATATGACAGTATGGTTGTTATAGTTTTAAAAAATGAAGAAATGATATGGGAACTGTTAGCCAAAAACTTATCTGATTTTTTTAAAAAGGTATACAGCTTATCATAAACTGTATTAGGTAGAGTAGATTAGGTTGCAATCAATAAACAATAACCCCAAAGACCCACGGATTAAACAAAAGGATTTACTTCTTATTGATGCAACTAGGTGAACATCACTCAAAAACCCAAGCTAATGGAGACTTTGTCACCCAGAGCTACCTGCTTTAGAGCAAGGAGACTCCTCAGCTACTCTAGTGGGAAGACAGACAAGGGATTGGCTACACACAGACTTCACTATACTTCAGCTCAGAAATGACACTCATAGCTTCTTTTCTCATCTGTTTGGTAAAGCCGTTTGAACACTTTGCCAACTTCAAATTTTCAGAGAATACAAAATGCTAATATCATATTTGAATACTACTATTTTTCTAAAATTTTTAAAATCAGTTTTAATTGTTGATAAAGTAATAACAATCTTCCTAATCTCCTCATACAAGCTACACATCATGCTTAGTTTTCTACGTATGTTGCTTCATTTCATCTTCATTTTCCTCTAATGAAAGAAAAATAATATTCTATTTTCCCATATGATACACTTATGTTTATTGAAGCTAATTAACTTGGCCGAGGTCACCAAATGTGATAGGTGGCAAGAGGAGAATTTGAGGTAGGCCCTGTGCCCACACAAATCTAAATCATAAAACTACTCTTGACCATATTGATAAGAGATAATTCCACCATGGGAAGTTTGATTTGAAGTGGAAAATACAGAGAGGAAAGCATTCCTTGAATTTTAAAAAGATGAAATCATTTATTCCTCCTATCTATCATAATATTATTGCACCATAGATTTACTATAGCTGAATATAATGTGTTGCTTATTTTGAATCACCAAAATACATGAATTTGAATGTTCTCACAGCATAAAATAATACAAATGTTCAAGATGAGGGACATACTAAGTACCCTGCTTTACCCTGTGATCATATCATAGGATATATGCATAAATTGAGGCTTTGCATTGTACCCCATAAATGAGAACAAATATTACATACTTACAAAAAAATTTAAACGTGAGAAAAAATATCCCCATGTCAGCTCTGTAGTGAAAAGATAAATGGTTATTACAAAAAGAAAAGTGGAAGACTAGGAACATGGTACCGCTATCAATACAGTCGCAACCACCCCTGACCCTGCAGAGTTGAACTCAAGCCATCTTGAACCTACCCACCATTCTACCACACAGCTGAGTCATCTTTTCCCTTTCCACACTCTCTTTCCCCCACCCCACCCACACCTGTCCAACAGTGTTCAAGGCCTCAGCAGTAGACACTGCCACCATCTCTACCCCCACATTCTCCACACTGGACACACAGCTGTGCCTACAAGTGTCCTTAAAGCAGAGATGAATAATACTGAGGCTGGCCCAATGTCCACTGCCACATCAAGAAATGGAAGAAGAGTAGGGAAGGCTGTAGGCTTTGCAGCAGAATTGCAGAGTATGATAAACTGCTTATCAATAACAGTTGTAGCATTGTGGTTTTTCTGTATGGACTCATGGTCTTAGGAACAATATTATTCAACTTTGACAGGAATCACTGACACTCGGGGCTGTGCCCATTGATTTCTTTCAAGAGGAATGGGAATGCCTGGACATTGCTCAGCAGAATTTATATAGAGACATGATGCTAGAGAACTACAGAAACCTGGTCTTTCTGGATATGTTTTTCTCATCAAACCCAAGAATTTTCACCAGAACGGGGAATAAAATTTTTATTCCAAAAGGTGATAATGGAAAGCAAATCTCAGTGTGCTCATTTAGCAAAGAATCTTTACAAAGGTAATAAAGTGAAAATGTGGATGACCTGAAAATAAAAAAATAAAATAACAAGCCTTATTCAGTACAAGAGAGTTTATACTGGAGGGAATTCCTACAAATTTAAGATATGTGTCAAAGCATCTAAGGGTTCTTCAATACTTTATCACAAATTTCAAGAATGTGGCAAACCTTTTCATAAAAGGTCAGCCCTTACTAAATACCAGAAGATTCGTAGTGGAGAGAGACCATACAATTGTGAGGACTGTGGCAAACATTTTAATCAAAACTCACAACTTATTCAACACCAGAGGATTCATAGCAGAGAGAAGCCTTAAAAGTGTGAAGAATGTGGCTTTCACTCAAATCTCAAACCTTACTGAATAGCAGAGGATCCATAGAGATGAGAGACCATACAAACACAAGGAAGGTGGCAACGGCTTTGAAGATCATCCGACTCTTATTAAATACCACAAGATTTATAGTGGAGAGAGACCACACAAATGTAAGGACTATCCTACTCTCATTTGACACCACAGGACTCACAATGCGGATAAGTCTTACAGATGTAAAGAATTTGGCAAAGCTTACCACTGAAGTTCAACCCTTAACACTAGAGGATTCAAACTGGAGAGAGACTATATGAGACTATATGTGGCAAAATCTCTAACAGTAGTTCACTCCTTACTCAATATAGAAAAAGACCCTGCAAATATAAAGAGTGGCAGTCTTTAGTAGTTGCTCACACTTTATTAAATACCAAAGAATTCATAGTATAGAGAAACCCTAAAATTATAATTTGTCAAATCATTCTTTTAATTTCAAACCATCTTTAACATCAGAACATTCTTATCAAAATGCCATATATGTGATGTCTGCAGAAACCTGTTATACAAAATATTTGCCTTAGATATCAGCCAAACATTTTTATTGGTTCTTTGTATATGTACACAACAATAGAACAAATAATGAAATAATCATAAAAGCATGGAACATAACTCATTCTAATTCAGTCCCTCAACCCCTGTTCTCTTTCCTCTACTGATCCTTCTGTTACTTTCTAATAGCCTTTTTTATAATTGAGGGAAAATATTGACAAATGAGAAAAGTGTAGCAAGGGCATTACACCACATGTATATAAAAGCATTATCAGTGAGCAGCTATATGAATATAAAAAACGTGGCATTTACTTTAACTATTGCTTAAAATAGTCTAGAGGTCATTAGATAAAATGCTAAGAAGAAAGAAATCCGTGGGCATCAGTATAGTGCATATAGTTCATCCCTGAAAACGTATTAATCTATTATAAATCAAACATTAACTGAATATACTCAGTCTTGAAAGCTGGAGAAAATGTAATTCTCCTCTAATCATTATAACAGAGGGGAAAGGCTCATTAATGATAGTTTGTTCTCTGTTTTTTTCTGCAGATTTACAGTGGAATTTGAAATGCCTTATACATATTATTCATGAATTTGGTACTAAATAAAAGTGAATGTTTCTCACAAAAAAATGGAATGAATAATATAAAAATGTCCAGGGAAGATTTCTAGACCCGTGATTAAAAAAAACAGAGATGAAAAAGATTACGTGAGGTCTTGGCCTCACGGGTTACAGAGATTTCAGTGAGGTTTTTATTTGTTGCCTAATATGACTGAGGCACAGCTCATCAAGTGATTGGGACATTATTCCTACAAGATTTTATTCCTTTGTGTCCTCATAAGCACTCTCAGCCAAAATGCAAACACTGTCCTCTACTATCTCTAGACGGGGTGAAGTTTAGAGGCCAATGCAAGATCAAATGTCTCTGGAGAACCCCACTCACTGGCACTGTTTCCCCTGAGACTTGTGTGGAAAGCTCCCATCTCTGCCTTGATATTTGCAAGAGCACAAGCCCAGATCCTGTTCCACAACACACAGCTCCACAGGTGGGGAAAGAGATTCTCCTGCTCTTTTGGGTGTGGACTTTGGGAGAATGGTCTCCATATTTCTTAGTTTGTGTCCTTCTTTCTCTGTTCCCAGGACAAAAGTAAGTATTTAGAAAAAATACAATGAATGATAGCCAGTCAGAATTCTAAGGCAACAGAATGCCTTACCATTTTTCTTTTACAAATGAAAAAATAAAAAGGAAATAAAACGCAGAGAGGTTAATCAGCCACATCACAGACACCTGTCACACTCGGTCCCTGCTCTCTCCTCCCTATTGTGCTGCTCTGTAGCTTCCAGATTTCCATGCTCACCAGCTCCAGGACTATGAATGGCTTGAGTGATGGTTAGACTAAAGGGAGAACACTCTCCTAAATTTCTTGCATTTGGAATGTGCTATAGGAGTACAGGGATTACAGCTCTATTTCTCAGTGTCAGGGATTTTGGCACTTGCAGCATTTACATGACCATCTCAATTGTTAGCCTGCTTTATTTAGGAATGTCAAAGTTTGCTCATTCGATATTATGAGCTTTATATTCTGCAGTAGCCAAGAAGAACTGAGGTAAGTAAGCTAAATAACGTCTCCAATTGCTTCTTGCTAAGACATTAGTAACATGATTCTCAAAGAACTTCTGAATTCATTCTCATATAAGAGACTATGAGGGAGGGGGAAACGACTTTCACGTGGGCTATAATTAGCACCAAGAGCTGCATCATCCCTACCTTGAAGGTGAAAGATTGGTTATGCAGGAGAAATGAGGATCGAACTCAAGGTTACAGAGTCAGAAGTGTTTCTAGGGCTGAGAGGACCTCTCATGCTGTAACCACAGTAGCATAATTAGCTGTCACCTGAGCAAACTAAGGTGAATTCAACCAGATCCACTGTGAAATATGGCTTGGTAGAAGATACAGTTTCTAGAATGGACCAAAAGAAACTCCACTATCTTCTCTATTCTCCCTCCCCACATTAAAGCAAAGACATGGTCGATGTCAGGAAAAGGACAACATCAACGTATGTAAAAATAATGATTGTGACATGGAAAGAATACAATACATATTTGCTTCAACCTTTTGAAAATCTGTTACTTTCATTTCAAGGTACCAGAAGATATGAAGACTAAGGATGTGCCCATTATGAACACTCCGCTAGGGACAATGTTTAACAGGAAGCCTCTAAATTAAGATAAAAGCATGAGTGTCCCTAAAGCAGGGCTCTAAGTTATTGCATATCTTCAGCTATTATGAATAAGTTGATGAGGAGTCTATCAGAGATAGGAAAGGCATTTGATTGATTGTGGCAGCATCATATACCAAAGCAGAACCAAATATTGCCTTCATTGGGTTTTCTGATATTTAAGCTTTATGTGGGTGTTTTAGACAAGAATGCTTGCAAGATATTTGAAATAATGAAAAACTCAGACATGATTTAATGTAATAAAAAATGCACTATACTCAAAATAAGAACCACCAAGACAGCCACAGTCTGCAAAGACCTGCCAACCTCATCTATACCACTTTCCCTGAAGAGATGAAGGGCCTTGCTTAACCCACCTGTGCCCAGACTCCAGTCCAGCTTCTTTCACAGACTCCTCCAATGCAACGAGCTTATAAGAGAACAAGCCTTTGGTCACACTTTGGTTCTCAAGGTAGTGTACAACTATAATAATTAGTTTTCTCATCTTTTCATAGGTGCTTCTTATGATAATTCCCAACTGACTTTGATGGAGAATATATCAGAGGTGACTGAATTTGTTCTGGTGGGATTAACAGATGCCCTCGAGCTGCAGGTCCCCTTATTTATGCTCTTCACCCTCATTTACCTCATCACTCTGGTTGGGAACCTGGGGATGGTCCTGTTGATTCTGGTGGACTCCCGACTCCACACCCCCATGTACTTCTTCCTCAGTAACCTCTCTCTGGTTGACTGTGTTTATGCTTCAGCTGTCACACCCAAGGTCATGGCAGGATTCCTCACGGGGGGTAAGATAATATCCCATGATGCATGTGCAGCCCAGATGTTCTTTTTTGTTGCCTTTGGCACTGTTGAAAGTTTCCTCCTGGCCTCAATGGCCTTTGACCGTCATGCAGCAGTCTGTAAGCCCCTGCATTACACCAACACCATCACATGGACTGTGTGTGTCTTAATGGTCACTGCCTCCTATATCTGTGGACTTATGCAGGCTTCTGTCCTTGTTGGTTTCACATTCCATCTCTCCTTCTGTCATTCCAATGTGATCAAACACTTTTTCTGTGACATTCCCCCACTTCTGGCTCTTTCTTGCTCTAATATCTACACAAATGAGATTGTGCTATTTGTACTAGCAGCTTTCAATGTTTTTTCCACACTCTTGTTCATCTTGAGCTCTTACCTGCTTATTTTGGTTGCTATCCTGAAGATGCATTCATCTGAGGGACAGAAGAAGGCCTTCTCCACCTGTGCGTCCCACCTCACAGCTGTTTCCATCTTCTATGGAACCATCATCTTCATGTACTTACAGCCAAATTCCAGCCATTCTATGGACACAGACAAAATGGCTTCCATGTTCTACACGATGATCATCCCCATGCTGAACCCCCTGGTCTACAGCTTGAGGAACAAGGAGGTCAACAGTGCATTCAAGAAGGTTGCTGGAAAAGCAAAGTCCTTATTGGGCTTAGTCTGTTAATTATTAAGTTTTTGCAAGCCCTGTGAAACATCCATTGGACCTGTAATGTCCAACAATGTTTCTAATAATTATTATTTCTTATTTTAATTTCTCTAACCAGTTCTAACACATATAAGGTTTCTTCTCTCCATGGGAAAATGTTAAGTTAGCATACAATAATGACTATTTGTGACCAGCTTCCATATTATTCTGTAATAGAATGATCTCAAATTTGAAGCATACTCTTACCCAGTTTTCAACTGGTATTACGCCACTGCACATACTGTTTACCTCTGCTGACCTTTTCTCTTTGAAGACAGAAGCAATGCATTGATTGACATAATGACAAAAAGGCCTTAGATTATTACTCCAAAATATCCGTTTCTGTAGCTGTTCTTTCAGAATGTACTTTTGCAATTTATCAATAATATAATTGTTGTCATTTTCATAGTTTTGTAGCAGTCATGTTTTAAAATGCAGATGAAAGAAAAATATGTCCCTCATAGCATATAGCACTATTATTTGAAATTGCATATACCCTAAACTAATGTTCATTATCAGTATCTAAACATGCATCAAATTGAAGGAAAATACTTTGCTGTCATGGTTTGCTTTTTAAATTGACTTCTATATTGTCAGACGGTTTCTGAACACATAGAGCTATAGTGTTGACTTTTTAGCCAAGATTGACCCATTTCCAATTATCTCTAATACAATCATTAGCTAATGTATCAATAATTGTATATAATGATTTTAGTCTTGACAACATGAAAATTCCATAAAGCATGAATGTTTATAAGCAAATTATTAAACTTCTGCCTCTGTCAGTTTTTTAACTTGGCATTCTTTTTTGTTTTGAAGTTATTTCTTTATGTTTTACATGTAAACATTACTTGGTTTTATGATCTGATTTTCTGGATTCCTGAGCTAGTCTAGCTGTGAAAACAGCATTGTGTAGTTTTAAGAACTTCACCATGAATTATGGTCAAAAAAAAAGTTGAACTTTGTATATGAGAGATCATATTTCTGTCATAACTACCATCAACTCTCAGTCCTTATTTCTGTGGATTCATTTCCTTGTTATCAGTTTTTCAAACTATTTGTTTGGTCAGCCTTCCATTGCTATAACAAACATCTGAGATAATTAACCTTTAAAGAGAAAAGGGTTATTTTGGCTCACAGTCTTGGAGGTTTCACTCCATAATTGGCAGGCCCAGTTGCTCTGGGTCTGAGGTAAAGTAGCACACCATAGCCGGCTGTACATGGTGGATGAAAACTGCTCACCACATGGCCTAGAAGTGAAAGAAGAAGAGACTAAGGTCCCACTGTTACTCCCAAGGACCTCAAGACCTCCCACTAGACCTCAGTTCTTAAAGTTTCACTACCTCCCAATAGCACCATGCTGGGTACTGAACCTTTACCACAGTACAGACCTTTGAGGGACATTCAAGATCCTACCATGGTACTACTATGAAGCATTTAGAAAATATATATCACTTTTTGACACTTGCAAGTTACTTAAAAGAAATGATAAAACTATGTTTTATTTTAGAAAATGGAGCTTTAGCTTTTTCATCTTAGTCTACGATTCAGCTCAAATTTTTGTATATTGTGTATGGTAGGCTCAAGGTCCAATTTCTTTAATATGGATATTTAGCTTTTCCCACACTGCTATGGTTTGAATATGGTTTTTCCTACCGAATTTGGGGTTCTGGTGTTTAATCTGCATTGTGATTAAGAAGTTGGAAACAGTCTGACTGTGTTCAGAGGGGTGCCTTTGGGAAGTGACCAAAATTACATGAGATCGTTAGGATGTGGCCCTGTGATTGGATACTGGTTACTTTATAAGGAAAGGGGTGAGAAACCAGACACATAGACGTATGCATGCTGCTTGTCTTTTGCATGAGATGTACTGCCCGATTCCAGGACTTTGCCAGCAAGATTGTTGCTAGATGTGACCTACAGATCTGGAACTATAATAAACCCCTTCCTTTGTAACCCCACCAAGTACATGGTACTATGTTACTGACACCACAATATGGAGTAATATACACTCTATGTGATGACTCCCTTTCCTTGTTGCACTGTTTTGGCCCTTTGCCATGAATAAAGTAGCTAAGCAAGCATTACTCTTGTATCCAGTCTCCTTATTTTCTTCTACTGGTCTGTCTTTGACCCAATTCCTCACAATCTTGATTACAGTAAAATCATGATAAATTTTAAATCAGGTGGAATAAATCCTCCAATATTGCTCTCTTCAAGTCTGTTTGGTCAATATAGGCTTTTTCTTTATTCCATATACATTTCAGAATCAGGTAAAAAAAAATCTATAAAGATATAAATGAATAACAATACTGTTTGATTGTGGTAACCTTCCACTCTGTAAATGAATTGAAAAACAATTAAATTCTTAGCAGTCTTGAATCTTGGTAATTCAAACCATGTACCTATGTATAGGAAGCAAGGAAGGAAGATATATGGACTAAATGGGCAATGTTTCCACTAAAATGTTCTCAACATGATTAGTCACCAGGGAACTGAAAATTATAACCACAATGATTTGTGATTTTAAAATATCTACAATTTTTTGTTTTCTTTAATTTTATTGAGGAGTTGTTATATAATCATAAATGCATGTGTAGTAACAATATGATATACCCTGATCCTAATCCAGAATCATCCTCACCCCAGTCTCTTGACTCTTCTATACCTCATAACAGATATATATATATGTGTGTGTGTGTGTGTGTGTGTATGTATATATATGTGTGTATATATATATATATATATGTGTGTGTGTGTGTGTGTGTGTGTGTGTGTGCATTTTCCAGAATTAAATGATTACATAAGTATTAGGACTAAAAATACCAAATAAATGCTGGCTGCTGAGCATTTATGAATTATCAGCTCAGTAAAGGAGGTGTTAACATCCTTAGTAGGGGAAGGAGATAGGAACTAGAAACATAGAAAATCAATAACTGGATTTAAAATTTTGGTCATAATCAAAGCTGAAAGTTCCTTGACAATTTATTTGGGGTTTGTCCAGAAATGGTATTATTACTCATGAAACCAAATAAACAATAACTAATGCAAGTGACTCACTTGCATGAAGCCTGAAATAATTATAGATATAAGCATAATATTCAAATATAAATATAGCACCCGTAGGGACTGGAGAGTTGGTTCAGTGGTAGAGGCTTGCCTGGCATGCATCAGGACCTGGGTTCAATTTTCAGCACCACATGCACAACTAAGTGGAGGAAAAACAAAAACCAGATGAAAAAAGAAAAAATTAACACTGTTTCTCTCTCACGCTCTCTTTCTCACTCGCTCTCTTTAAAAAATATAAATAAATAAATCATCGGTAAACTATGTACTCCTGATATACAACTAATTCTGCATTAGAATCAGCAAACCACAAAGCTATACAACAGAGAGGGAAGAAATAAAACCTACCACATAAACAAACAAAAATCACAAAACTATGAAGAAATCTAATGTAATGAATGTGAGTCAGAATCACTGCAGAAAGAAAAGAATCTATGTTTATAAAAATGTAAATAATAAAATGATATGAAGAGAACTTTGAAACAAGTATGCTGAAACCACAAATGAGTAAAGAAAGAAATAGATGTATCTTACCTCTGTTCAGCACCTTCCTACGTTGAAGAAGGTAGACCTGTACAATTAATCACATGCTAGGGAAATAATGGTGAATGAATTCCAGTTTAACCATAAAAGACATTATGGCTTCTGATCTTTGTCACACACCTGTATATGCACTTGATTCTCTGTTTATGCACTGAATTCTCCTGATAACAGCCACTTAATGAGCCATCAGAGAGGCAGACCCTCCAGCCTCAGCTACGACCTCAGATGTCTGTACCCTAGCTGACATTTTGATAGCAGACTAATTAGATTTGGCAGAAACACCCAGCTTGGCCACCTTTGAATATCTTACCATCAGAAACCCATGTTATCTCAACTGGCCAAATCTGAAGGTAAACTATTAACCAGCAAAAATCATAATAATAAATATAACCTCATTTTACAAATGAGGAAACCGAGTCACAGAAAGATTTAGGTGGTTTGGGCATACCACAAAGCTAGTAAAGTGGGAAAGATTCATGCACTTCACCACTTTGAATTACCATCAAGAAGATCTTGACACCTCAGAGTGATCCAAGAAGGCAAGAGTGTAGGTAATGAGGTCAAAGAGGTAGGCAGGATCTAGTCAAAAAGAGACTTTTCGGTCATAGAGCAAATCTGATTGTTGAGTAGAAAAAAGGACTATAGGAGAAGAATGGAGGGCCAGTTAGAAAAAGGTGCAGAAATTCAAGGTATTGATGAGGATACTATGGATCAAAGATGCAGAGACAGAAGCAGGAGAAGCAGTCACACTCCAGCTCCATGGTGAGCATTCAGCTGCAGGGATTTGCCAATAGGTTGGATGTGGAGGTGGAAAATAAAGAGGGAACTAGTGTAGTAAATAAATCATCATTGCCTTGGAGAGGAAAAATGCAAGAGAAATGCTGATGTTAGCATTTCAAATTGAAGTTCAAGGGGCTGGAGCATTAGCTCAGCAGTATTGTGCTTACCTGGCAGGCACAAGGACTTGGATTCAAACCCCAGCACCACATACCAACTAAGGGTTGGAGCAAGGAAAACCATATGAAAAACTAAGTAAAGTTGATTCTCTCTTTCTCTCTCTCTCTCTCTCACTCTCTCTCTCTCTCTCTTAAAAAAATTAAAGTTCAACATTGACATGTAGAGTGGGCAATGGAAATGCACTTTTGAAATTCAGGGGGAGGGTTTGGACAAGGCAACACATTTGGGAATTGTCGGCACATATTCATGTTTATATCTGAACCCTCTTTGTTTTTATTTTATCTCTCTACTTGCTCTCTTGTTATTTGCTTCAGCTTCAATATCCCCCTGAGCCCTTAATACTGTTGTGGCCACTGGTCAGTCCTTCATAATTTCCACTGCTCTTTCACAACTCCTTCTTTCATGATTTCTCCTAGTTTAATGGCTTTATATTTATTTATGGAGATAATGAAGAATATTTGACATAGAAAATACTCTACATTCTAGGTTATTTCTATTAATTGCTATTATCACCACCATAAAATCACCAATTATATATAGACAGGCTTTGGGCTAACAAAGACCATATGGTCATTATAATTGCTGATGAAAATAATTGTGTAGTTGTTATAAAATTGTTATGGCTAATATTATGATATTGGATAAACTATGGTTTTTTATGAATGATTCCTGGTAAAGAAGGATTATGTTCTTAATTTAACCTGTATACGCACTTGATTCATTTAAAAGTTACCTATATTTCTTCTCAGCCTAGGGAAGATTCTCTCAATTGACTCTTATCTCAACAATAACAGCATTCATTCTTGGGGAATGAAGTTTACAAGGACAGTATTTGGCAGAGAGATTGAATATAGTAATACTGTTAACAGAATCAAAATGAAATGTATATAAAGTTGAAGGAAGGAAACTAAACAAGGGCAAATAAAACAAATGATTGAGTGGAGATGAAATACAGTTACAGAAATGTATAGGGAGCAGTGAGAGACTAGACAGACAAATATACATACAAGTTTGGGAGAAATAGGAAGCAAAAAGTGATGGAGTGGCACAATTCTTCAGTATATTTTCTATGACTTGAAAAAGAAGTAATAGAAGTTATAGAGTTTTAACATTAGAAAAGTTGGTGGACATGATCTAGTCAAACAACTCATAATGTAAGTTACGAAACTCAAAGGGAAGATTTTCAGAAAATGTTGAGGTAAACAGCAATTGTATACCAAAATCAGACCTAAAATTCACCTCATCCATTACCAACGCTAAGGTGATTTTAATGCAGTCTACACCTTCTCGTGATATTGAGCAGACCTGAATACTTCCCATTGATTGGATTTGCTAGAACCCCATAGCCATACATCTCTACTGGGTACAGGTAGGAATGGAAAGACCATCCTGTGGCCCTTAGTGGTGTTTGTCTGTTATCACCACATGAGAAATTGCCCACTAATTTTGACATAGTTGATCAACCCAGAAAATTTCTTCCAACTATACTTTAGTTGAACTTGGTTTAGAAAACCTACTGGAGAATTTGTTCCTTTTTTGAGAACCATTACTTTTTAAAATAAATAAATAATATCATATAGGTTGCTATTAGTCAGCTTTTCTGTTGTTGTGACTAAAGGACATGACAAGAAAAAAATCTAGGAGGAAAAAAGTTTATTTGAGGGCTCACAGTTTCAGAAGTCTTAGTCTATGGAAGGCCAACTCCATTACTTAGGGCTCAAGGTGAGACAAAACATCATGGCAGAAGAGTGAGGCAGAGGGAAGCAGCTCAAGGTACTGCTCCAGGAAGCAGAGAGAGACTCCATGCCAGATACAAAATATATGACCAAAGGCATGCCCCCAGTTATCCACCTTCTCCAATCACACCCTAACTTCCTTCAGTTACCAGTTAATCCCTGTCCGGATTAACTCACTGTTTGGGCTAAGGCTTTTATAACCCAATCATTTCACCTCAACCTTCACATTGTCTCAAATATTGAGTTTTTGGGGGACACCTTTTATCCAAATAATAAGATAGGTCTTTAAATTTTTTGGCTAAATCGGGCAAGAATGCTGAGTAAAGAGAATGCAGAAAAGGAGGCTAGTCCTCCCTCTCAGAACTCTGATTTGGGATGATTCCATACTATTCCTACTTTTTTGGCATCCCTTTTTATCTTTCTCTATCCCCATATCTAACATCTGGCTTTTGGAAGAATTTCCTTTCCCACCAACATCTGGATGACATCAGTATTATTCCCAAGGTATTCTACACATCTAGAGCCCATACCCTTACTGCATTTCATCCTTTAACAAGCATGATATGTAGTATCAGAAAGCATTCTAGGAAAACCTTCTTGATCCTCTACAGAAGGAATTTTTAGCATCATGGGGGAAAAAAGTAGCATGAGAGTGGAGAGTGGTCAAAGGGGGGAGATCATGGACTAGGATTGGCCTTAACTTTCTTTGTCAATATCTATGTATACATGAATATGTAACAACAATCCATTCCAATATGTCAGACTGTGTTATTCGTATATGAACATGAGAAAGCTAAGTTTGATTCCTTCCATGAACTTTACCTATTTAATTCCACCTTCCTCCATTTATTCCCCCTTAGCCTATTCCTCTGTTCTTTCTCTTATTTCAAATTAGCTTCCACATATCAGAGAGAACATTCAACCTTTGATTTTGTGAGACTGGCTTATTTCACTCAACATGATACTCTCCAGTTCCATCCATTTGCTTACAAATGACATAGTACCATACTTTTCATGGCTAAGTAATACTGCATTGTGTATATATGCCACATTTTCTTTATCCATTCATCAGTTGAAGGGCACCTTGCTTGGTTCAATAGCTTAGCTTTTGTGAACTGTGCTGTTATGGACATTTATATGGCTGTAGCACTGTAGTATGCTGAGTTTACGTCCTTTGATTATACACCAAAGAGTGGGATAGCTGGGTCAAATGGTGGATCCAATCCTAGATTTTTGAGGAATCTCCATACTGCTTCCCAGAGTGGTTGTGCCAGTTTGCAGTCCCACCAACAATGTGTAAGTGTATCCTTTTCCCCAGATCCTTGCAGCATTTATTGTTATTCTTATTCTTCATTATTGCCATTCTAACTGGAGTGAGCTGAAATCTCAGGGTAGTTTTAATTTTCATTTCTCTAACTGCATAAAATGTTGAACATTTTTTCATATATTTGTTTACCATTTGTGTTTATTCATTTGAGAAGTGTCTGCTTAGTTGTTTTGCCCATTTATTAGTTTGGTTTTTTTTGTGGGGGCTGTTTTTTTGAGTTCTTTGCACTTCCTGGATATTAATATTGATGAACTGCATATAAAAATACATTAAAACATATAGTGCCCCAAGGCTAAGTAGGATTCATCCCAAGGATGCAATGTTGATTCATTTGATATGCACAAATCAATTGATGTAATTCATCACATAAATAGACTCAAAAATAGGAATTATATGATTATTTTAACAGATGCAGAAAAAACATTTGACAAGGTACAACACCCATTCATGTTTAAAACACTGGGGACTGAAGTGGTGGCTCAGAGGGTATTGTTCTTGTTTGGCATGTGCAAGGACCTGGGTTTGAACCCTAGTACCACATACACAAATAAGTGTCAGAGCAACAAAGACTAGATGAAAAACTATGTAAAATAGATTCTCTCTTTCTCTCTCACTCACTGTCACTCTCTCTGTGTGTGTATAAGATATATAGATATAGATAGATGATAGATACATAGGTAAATAGATACACCTATAAACATGAATCTTGTTTAAAACACTGGAAAAGGAATGGATAAAAGGAATTTACCTCAACATTGTAAGGGCCTTTTATGACAAACCCAAGGTCAATATTATTCTAAATGGAGAAAAACTGAAAGCATTTCCTCTAAAAACAGAAACTAGATAAGGATGTCCACTTTCACCACTCCTATTAAATACAGTCCCTGACTGGGGGAAGAAAGATGGTGATCTGAAGAGAGAATGCTTCCCCTGTGGCTCTGAGACTGGATGGGAAATCCCCAGTTCATCTCCAGTATTTGGAGGTGCATTTGGGGGACTATCATCTTGAAATCTCAGTGCTAATTTGCCCAGTTGTTTTGAGGAGAAGAGACTTGGGAGAAGCAAGTGGAGAAAAAGAGGGATTTTTTCTGTCCCAGCAGGGATGCGGCAGCTCTACTGTCTTTGCATACATTCAGCCAGGGAGCAGCTGAGGAGTCAAGCAGCAGGCGAACACATCCCTACAGAGAAGCCGTGTTTTGTGAAGACAGTGCAACTGCAGACACCCATCCAGCACATACACTGTGTTTGGAGGCAAGAACAGTGTCTGGAAGCTGCCCGCAGAGGAGCTTAGAGGAGCAGGCTGCCCCGCGGGAGAGCTGAGCACACACCACCATTAAAGTGCCAAGAGGCAGCCACTCTCCCGACCTGACCCGCTCTCTCTGGAACTCCAGAGTAGGCTCTGAAAGATGCATCCGGAGATAGTCACAGACCACAGCCTAAACCAGGAAGAGAAGACTTTGCACAGGCTCAGTCTCCACTTTTCTTAGGGGGATTTGGATTTGTGGAGTAAAGGGGAGCATTTATCAGCCCTATCCACCTCCACCCCAGCCAGAAGGATCATGTGACAAGTTAAAAATTCTGTCCCAGCTCAAAAATCACAGGAGTCAGTGTCTGCAATCACCAGCAGAGGGAGCATCGAAAACATCTCATTCCTCCTGCTCATAAAGCCCAATAAAGCCTTAAGACTTGGGACTTTCAGATCCCCTGAAAGTCCAAAGTGAGAGACCCTGCCATTAAAACACAGATGGACAGTGAACATCTCCTCCCAAAGGTATCAGAGACACTCTTACTGACTATAATTCCAGGTTTTTATTAAGAGTTTTTTATTTTTTATCTTATTTTGTATATATATTTTTTCCTTCTTTTCATTTTTTTTCTTACTTTTTCCCTTTCTTCTTATCTCTCCTGTTCTTAATGTGTATTGGTGTGATAACTGGAAAAGTTTATTGGTTCATGATCATATAAAATACTGTTTTTGCAGGCAGTTTTGCCATTCCAGATCTAAAACTATACT
The DNA here is from genome assembly GCA_004027875.1 of Aplodontia rufa. Lineage (NCBI taxonomy): Eukaryota > Metazoa > Chordata > Mammalia > Rodentia > Aplodontiidae > Aplodontia > Aplodontia rufa. The sequence goes on along the minus strand of PVKS010034332.1, from coordinate 794 downwards.
ATAGAGCCATAGTAACAAAGACAGCATGGTACTGGTATCAAGACAGGGAAGAAGACCAATGGAATAGAATAGAAGACCCCGAAACAAATCCTCAAATCTTTAAACATCTGATTTTTGACAAAGGGGGATAAAATATTACATAGAGGAGTGACAGCCTCTTCAACAAATGGTGCTGGACAAACTGGTCATCCACCTGCAGAAAGTTGAAATTAGACCCATATCTTTCTCCTTGCACAAGAATCAAATCAAAATGGATCAAGGAGCTTGGTATTAAACCAGCTACGTTGCAACTGATAGAAGAAAAAATTGGTCCAACACCTCAACATTTGGGAGTAGGCAAAGACTTTCTCAACAGGTCTCCGAAAGTGAAGGAGGTAAAGTCAAAAATCAGTGATTGGGATGCCATAAAGCTAAAAAGCTTTTGTACTGCCAAGGAAACAATCAAAAGAGTCAAGAGGTTTCCTACAGAAATGGAGAGTATCATGGACTATGATTCCTCAGACAAGGGTCTCATATCCAGAATCTATAAAATCTTCAAAAATGTCAGCTACAAAAACACCAACAGCCCAATTGATAAATGGGCCAAAGAGCTAAGTAGAGACTTCTCACCAGAGGACATTGATCAAGCCAATGAATACATGAGAAAGTGCTCTAAATCTTTAGTAATCAGAGAAATGCAAATGAAAACCACATTAAGATATCACCTTACACCAGTCAGAATGGCAAAGATGAAGAAAATAAACAACAATAGATGCTGGAGGGGATGTGGAGAAATAGGCACACTAACACACTGT
>PVKS010034331.1:0-14135 GCA_004027875.1 Aplodontia rufa | reverse complement strand
CTGGCCAGGCCCTGGTGCCTGCAGCACAGGAATCATCATGCCCATTTTATGGATGATAAAACCAAGTTCAAAGAGGTGTAGTGACCCGCCCTAGGTCTCGGTGACTGTGAGTGGTGGGCTCCTCTGGAGTCCCAGGCCCTGCCTCGAGCCCTTGCTCCATGCACGGAGGGTACAGCAGTCATCACTTGGTGCTTACCCCAGGCCAGCGCTATCGACCAGCTGGATCCACAGACAGCGAGTGTGGTCGGAGGGAAGGCACACACGACCCACCCGTTCAACTCTGCATCCAGCAGTGCTCACGGAGCACCTGCTATGAACCCGGCTGTACATCAGATGCTGGGGGTCCAGGAGTCAATAAAACAGTGCTTTCTTCTCGTGCGGAAGGTGGATAACAATCAAACCTGGGAGCAGTGCCCTCAGGAACCTGTCGGGGGTAAGGAAACAAAGAGGAGTCGGGGTGCAATTTTAGAAGGGGTGGTTGAGGAGACCTTTGTAAAAGATTTGCATGTGGTTGTTTTAGCTTTGAGCCGAAGAGCCCTGTAAATATCCGAGGGAACCTCATAGGCAGGGGCAGGGGCCACATATGCCGAGGCCCTGTGGCAGGAGTGTGCTCGAGGGTGCTCTGAGGGGAGCAGAGCAGGAAAGTGGCGGGGTAGGAAGTTGAACCAGTGGGAAGGAGGCAATGGGAGTGGGGAAGGCACAGATCCTAAATGGCTGTGCTTCACGGTAAGGTCTTTTACCCTATTCTACACCCCAAGTAGGATGGGAGAGGCTGGAGGACTTGGAGCTGAGAATTGACGGGAGTTGATCTAGGGTTCTGCTGTTTTGGGTTTTCTTTTCAATAGTGCTGGGGATGGAACCTGGGGCCTTGTACATGTTGGGCAAGTGCTCTACCACTGAGCTACACCCCAGCCCTTGAGTTAGGTTCTAAAAGGATCACTATGAAGAAGACACTAAGAGAGTAAGGGAGCAGGGAAAGGCAAGGGGACTATTGAGATCCCTGTAGTGGTGGTGGAGAGGTAGATATATTTTACAGTACTAGGGATTGAATCCAGGGGTGCTTGACCACTGAGCGACATCTCTGAATCTTTGATTCTTCTTCTTCTTCTTTTTTTTTTTTTTTTTAAAAAGTCTCACAGAGTTGTTTAGGGCCTTGCTAAGTTGCTGAGGCTGGCCTTGAATTTACGATCCTCCCACCTCAGCCTCCTGAGTCGGGATACTGATGTGCACTACCACACTCAGCAAACCCTCCCCCACTTTTAATTTTTATTTTTAGACAGGGTCTTGCTGACTGGAACTGGGATTACAGGCATGCTCCGTGCACCTAGCTGGATGTATTTGGAAGATAGTTCCAACAGCATTTGGAGGCAGACTGGATGTGAGATAGGAGAGAAGGTGAGGGGCCAAGAGCAATCCTGGAACAGGAGGTCTCTAGCCCAGGAGTGCCTAGCCTGAGATGCCATGTCCTCCTGGATGTGGTTTGGGATCTGGTGCTGCGGCAGGCGGGTGGGGTTGGTGCTGGGCGCTTCTTCCCTTACTGGGGCTGCTTGAACCTCCCCCTTCCATTTCGCTGTCATGAACTGTGTTGAGCAGGGTTTGACACGAGTTGGGCCCGGAAGACTGCCACCACACTCCTATCCTGGGTAGTGACACCAACTGGCACAACCTTTTTTGGAAAGCATTAATGCTCTTTGAGCAGGGAGTCCCTTTCTAGGAAGTTCCCCTAGGCAAGCCATCTGAAATGCAGGAAGCATTGTGCGTTCAGCCCTCACGTGCAGCCATTTAGAAGAACTAAACAAATAAACAGCCTGCAGGTCCCACAGCAGGTGGACCCATGCTTGGACCTTGTACTAAATTGTACTGCTGTTCAACTTAAGATTTTTCTTTTTAACTTGTTATTTTGAGACAGGGTCTCCCTAAGTTGCTGATGTTTGCCTTGAACTCACAATTCTCCTGTCTCAGGCTCCCAAGTAGCTGGCATTACAAATGTGCACCAACCCACCTGGATCTTCTAAAAATTTTAATGTCAAAAAACAAAACTTATGCTACAATGTCAAGTGGATGCAATATTTTGTACCAGGCAGGCATGTATACATGGAAAACAAATAGAGTACATTCCTCCCTTCCCCCTGCTCTGATTTTTCGTTGCTGGGGATCAAACCCCAGGCTCCCAGCATGCCAGCAAGCACTCTAACTATCAAGCTACACCTCCAGCCCAGAAACAAACTAACCATGATTTTCTCTGGCTAGATCTTGGATTACTATTATTTTCTATTTAACACTACTCTGCATTGTACTGATGTTCTAAGATGGCCTCGAATTACCTTTATGATAGTCTGATTACAATCTAGTATTAAAAAAAGGAAAGAAAGGAAATGTGAGTTCCCAGAAACGGAGGCACTGCGGAGGCCAAGCAGGGGTGAGAACTGACCAACCCACCTCTTCCAGGGAAAGGCTGCAGCCGCGTGGAGGCGGCAGTCCCAGCCGGCGGGCCCTGGGTCCACCTCCTCCCAGCAGGACTGCAGGCACAGAGGGCGGGGAGTGAGAGGGCCGGACAGCCAGGTCCACTTGGCCCTCCTTCTCCCTTCCAGCGCCCTGCTGTGGGGGTGTGCCTCTCTCCAGGCCCCTGCAGCCTTGGAGTGTCCCTCGGTCTTCTCGGCCTCGCTTCTGTCCTCGCTGGAGGCTTGTGCGTGTTGCCTGACACGGCTCTCCTGACTTGATTATAAGCATCCTGAATAAGGTGTTTCCCACAGGGATCCCCGAATGACAGCATCAGCAGCAGGCCCCACCCCAGACCCACCGAATCTGCAACTCTGGAGGCTGCAGCTTCTGGTGGGCCCGCAATTGTTTTTGGGTGATACTGGGGATCAGACTCAAGGCCTTGCACATACTAGGCCAGCGCTCTACCACTGAGTTGCATCCCCAGCCCTTTATTTTATTTTGGTACAGCCGTTCTCTAAGTTGCCCAGGCGGGTCTCGAACTTGCGATCCTCTTTGCCTCTGTGTCCCCGAGTCACTGGGATTACAACCGGCTCAGTTCTCGTGCTTTTAACCTCCGTGCTCCGCAGCTCAGGCTGCCCTGCGGGATCCAGCTCTGGGCTGGGCACAGACCGCGCAGACCGCGGTTGAAGTGGAGTTTGGGCACGGCCGCGTCAGAGCCCTGGCTGCTTGGCTGCAAAAACAGACTGACTCCCCAGGAGACCCAGGCAGCCCTGGTCCCCTGTGGGTTGAGGGAGGTGGGCCGTGTGCGCCTGCAGAGGCCTCTGGAGTCCTGACAGCCGGTGGCGGTGTGCATGGACGAGCGCCGCAGAGGAGGGGCGCAGCGCCACCTGCTGGCCGGAGAGCATCATTGGTGACGCTGGGGGACCAACGCCAGGACCCACAGAGGCACATCTCAGGAACACCAAGGCAGGCGTGCACGTGCCTCCTGTCCCTGCACGCGGGCGTACATGGCCACACGTGGATGTCTGAGCCTGTGGACACAAGGCTCAGCAACAAGACCCGGTAGATAGCACCAAATTCTCATTTATTCTCTTATCAAATGTTCCTTGAGATACACACCAAGCCTACAGCAGCGGTCACCAGGGAGCCTGTAGGCTGGCTGATTGATGGTCAGGAGACTCAGCGATCGCAAGGTGACATGGATTAGGGGCCTGGGAGGGATGCACCCCATGAGGTCATGGGGGCACCCCTACTGATCCATGTGGGTTGGAGCAGGAAGGCCTGCCCCAGGGAAGCCTGGTGTTGGCTGGGTCTTACAGACTGAGCAGGAGATGGCTGGGCCAAGGGTGCTGAGGCTGATCAGAGCAAAAGCCTAGAGAGAGAGCTGGAAGGAGAGCCCAGCCCCAGCAAAGGGTCTTGCACAAGCTGCGGGGTCTGGACTCTGTCTCCACAGGTGGTGGCCAGATTCTGGTATGACACTATTCTGACGCATTTATACAAAAGTATGGGACTCCAGATCCAAAGGTCTCTCGGTCCCTTTGGGGGCTGGGCCTTGGAATGTGATGTGTCCCTGTGCCCTGTCATCCCTTCCTACAGCAGCTGTCCTTGGATGTGTCTGGGATCCAAGAGGGTAGGCACCCCAAGCCCTAGAGACAGGCCTGTGTCCAGCCTAGAGATGGAGAGGGCAGCAGTCACTGCTAAATCAAACATCCCCAAGTGCCCAGCAGATGCCTTTCATTCGATTCACCAGGCTCTCTGAGGCAGCTCCTAGGGTGTGACCAGAACAGTGTCAATCCCTCCCACACACACACTAGTGCCCACAGAGGGATGGAAACTGGGTGCTTTGATGGGTGGTGGAGGTAGTCAGGGAATCTGTAACACCCAGTGCAGGACGATCCTGGTTAGAGGGCTGGTAGGTACCAGGAGGGAGCCCTTTGGTGGCAAGGGCAAGGGAGAGCAGCTTGAGGAGCGGGCAGGTGGTATCAAGAGCGAACGTTGGCAGCTGCCCAATTCTGCCCATGGCTTAGGTGGAGGTAGTGGCAATGGCTGGTCCTCCCCCCGCCTGGCCTCTGGCCTGGTCCCCCGCTTGCGGTTTTCCTCAGCAGCGCAGTGGTGGTGGCTTCCGAGAAGCCCCACCAAGACTTTCCTGTCAGGGCAACTCCAAGTTCCTCTTACGGAGGAAGGGGAAGTGGTGGTTTCTCCTGAGGGCTTTCCGTTTCGTTCTAAGAAGCGGAGGTGTCCCAACCCAGGGCTCCGGGCAGAGCCCAGCATTCAAGGAGAAGCTCAGCTTCAGGGATTTTCCCACCCTAGCTTCAACCAGAGCTCATTTGCTGGGGGCCGACAGTGAACATTCCAGAAGAGGAAATGAGACAGTGTGTTGTGGAGGCCCCCATCCCACCTCCCTTTCTCTGCCCCTTCCACTCCATGAACACACACATCCACACGTGCAGGAAAAGTGGCCTGCCCTCCCTCAGGGGCATCCCGAGTGAAAGCTCTTCCGGCCTGTGGGGTGGTGCATACCTGAGTCAGGAAGCCAGGGAAGGAAGATCGAAAGTTCAGGGCCAGCCTGGGCACCTTAGTGAGAATCTGTCTCAAAATTAAAATAAATAAATAAATAAATAAATAAAGACTGGGGATGTAGCTCAGTGATGGAGCCACTGGGTACAACCTCCAGCACAGGGAGGGCTGGGGGCGGGTGTGTCTGATAGGGCACTTGCTTGAGGGTAAATGACCTTCCATTCTTGGAACAATAGCCACCATTGATTGTGGGCATTTACCGGGTGCCAGGTTCTGTGCCAGGCATTTGCATGAATTTCCTCCTGCAATCCCCATAATGGTTCCAAGTGGAAGATACGATCAGTACCCCACCTGTTGAACTAACAGAACCACCGTTCATCCTTCGTAGGAGACCTCTTCCTACAAATGTGGAAGAACGGTAGACCTTCACAGAGGCTGCCTGGGAAGGGCTGGTCCTCACTGTCCCACAATACTCAAGCCAGCCGTGATGCAGAGCCGGTGCTCCAGTTATGGCTGTCCTCACAGCACTGAGGAGCCTGGGCCCTCCCCAAGGCATTTTGAATTCTTGTCACCTTTTCTGTTTTCCTCCCGTGGCCTTATTTTAGGTCCTCGGCTATGCCAACACATATGTTTTGGGGACAATGCGGGGATTCCCCCAAACCATGATGCTGTTCAGCTCAAAAACATTTGCCTGAAGGTCCACAGCTGTGTGACTCACACACTGTTGAGGTGGTGAGAAAACTCACAGCTGCAGGGGGGAGGAGCTGGCCCAGCAAAAGGGGACACTTACAGGGTGGCCAGTTTTAGTACCTAAAAATGCAGGATGCCCAGTTAAATTTGAATTTCAGATAAACGGCATGCTTGGAACATCTGAAAGCTAAAAGTTGTTTGTTGGCCGGGTTTTGGTGGCGCACACCTGTAATCCCAGTGACTGCGGAGGGAGGCTGAGATAGGAGGATCTCATGTTTGAGGCCAGCCTTGCAATTTAGTGAGACCCTGCCTCAGAATTTAAAAAATATATATATATATATTTGTTGTCTATTTGAAATTCTAATTTAACTGGCATCCTGTGCTTTTTCTGCCAACCCAAGACATTCCCAGCACCTGGAGCAAAGCCCTGGCCTTCCCCCAGGCCTCTGCAAGGTGCTGCTGAGGCAGAGAAAGCTAGGCAGGCACTATAGACAGAATGATGGGGTCGATAAGGAGAAAATTAGCTGATGGTCATTTTTCCTGAGAGGGCAAAGAGCATCCACTGCTCTAAGTAAGCAGAGGTGCAGATCAGCTTCACAGTGGCGATCCAGACAGCGACTCCCCTCTGCTAATAAAGACGCTTGTGGCCCGGGATCAAGGACTAGCTGAGACCAGAATTTTGCACTCAGGCTCCTGGGAATGGGGAAGGGAAGGCAATGATTAACCAAAGGGGGAGAATCTCGAGAGACTATAAGAAAGGTGAGCTGGACCCCCTCTTCGAGTTCTCGGCTCCGAGACTCCCTTCTCCTGGAGAAGTCTTTTTTTCTTTGTCCTTTCTTAAATAAACTCTGTTGGCTCTGATTGCCTCTGTCTCATTCTTCGAACCCAACATCCACAAAACCCGCATCTCTGTGATAAAGAGATGGCAGGCTGATCACAAACCTGGGACTCTCAAGGGAAACTAGAAGGGAGTTTCTGCCCTCGGTGTCCTTCCTGAGCAATTGAGAGAGCTCAGCCCAGGGCAAGAGTTCATGTTCAAATTCCAGGAAATGCAAGGGTGCTACTGAAGGTCACCTGCCTTCTCTGGGCCTCAGTTTGCTCAGCTTGATCATGGGAAGAAGGCTTGAATTCAGGGATGGCTGGAAAAAGCCCTCGGCTTTTTTGGTCCTGTGGCTAAGAAACAAGAGTGTAAATCAGCCAAGGATGAGTGTGCAGAGGAAATCGCCGCCCTCCCACCTGCAGGGGGGTGGGGACCTCGCAACTGGACTGGGGTACTCCACAGGGCTCCCCTGGAGTCCAGCCCACCAGTGCGTGTTGGCTCCTTGGAAGGGACTCTGGGACTCGCTTTCCAAGCGGAAAATGGCCACTTGGCTTTTGGGTAGGTGGTCTTTTATAGGCTGATGGGGGTGGGGGTCACCACTGGGATTTCAGAAGGTGGAGATTAAGCTGAGTTTCTCAGTAGGGTGGGGATCCTCTGAGAAGGACCTCAGACAAAAGGTTCTGATAAAGACCTGAGTGTGCATATTCAGTGAGTAGGGGGTTTACTGCCTGGCTGAAGGACTTTTGGTAATTTTCCGTATCCATCAGGTGCATTTGAACGTAACTGACACATTGGAGCCACGGACTTGAGAGTTGAGAGGCTCAGGGCCTAACAGGCTCTTGGAGGGTGAGACATGGATACCAGCAGCCATCTTCCAGGTCATGTGGTTGGTACCAGAGACAGTGGAGACAGGGAGGGCCCTTTGGAGAGCAGAGTCAGACAAGCTAAACAGGGCCCACATGGTCTCCGAGAGGGAAATGGGGAGGCCTGGCTGCAGGTCCACCTGGGATGCTGAGGGCCACATCAGGAATGGAGTCCTGGGTGCTCCAGGCTGTTGGGGTGATGGGATTGCTTCTAGACTATGCTGCTGGGAGGATCAGAGGTAGGAAGCTGCAGCCTGCAAAGCAGGTACCTAGGGAGCTGGAGGTGCCCTTATAATCTCCAGCCGCAGCGTATTTCAGAATCTCCACCACAAGGCTATTTATTATTTTTTTTTAAGAGGGAGGGACAGTGAGAGAGACAGAGAAAGAGAGAAACAACTTTATTGAGTTTTTCACATGGCCTAAGTTGCTCCAACACTCAGTTGCGTACGTGGTGCTGGGGTTTGAACCCGGGTCCTCGTGCTTGCCAGGCAAGCGCCGAAACCTCTGAGCCACCGCTCCAGCCCCTATTGTTATTATTATTATTATTATTATTATTATTATTATTTTGGTACCAGGGATTGAACCCAGGTACGCTCAACCACTGTGCCACGTCCCCAGCCATTTTTTATTTCTTATTTTGAGACAGGGTTTCACTAAATTGCTTAGGGCCTTGCTAAGTGATTGAGGCTGGCTTTGAGCATGCGATCCTCCTGACTCAGCCTCCCGAGCCACTGGGATTGCAGGTAGTATTCTTTGCTTTGGACAATGAACATTTTCTCAATCATATATAAAGTGTAGATAAAGTGTCTGTAAAGGGATTGGAGCGGTGGCTCAGCAGTTAAGAAGTGCTTGCCTGGCATGCACCAAGACCCCAGGTTCAAACTCCAGCACCTCATGCACAACTAAGTGTCGGAGAAACAAAAACCAGATGAAAAAATAAATAAAATTGATTGTCTCTTTCCTCTCTCTTTCACTCTCTCCTTCTCTCTTTAAAAAAAAAAAATAGTGGTTGGGGATTTAGCTCAGTGGCAGAGCGCTTGCCTAGCATGCGCAAGGCTCTGAGTTTGGTCCTCAGCCCTGAAAAAGAAAAATCTCTAGGGAACTTGGCACATTGGTTTGCTCAGGCTGCCACACAAGGGTCTGCAGATGGTGGGTTGAACAACATAAACATTTTCTCCTGGTTCTGAAGGGCTGCAAGTCTGAGGTCAAGGTGTCAGCAGTGTCCTTACATAATGGTTTCTCTGTATGCGTCTCTGTGGTGTGCCTCTGAGCTACATCCCTGGCTCTTTATATTTAATTTATTAAAAAAAATTTTGGGGGGGGCTGGAGTGGTGGCTCAGTGGTTTCGGCGCTTGCCTGGCAAGCACGAGGACCCAGGTTCAAACCCCAGCATCATGTATACAACAAAGTGTTGGAGCAACTAAGGCCATGTGAAAAACTAAATAAAGTTGTTTCTCTCTTTTTCTGTCTCTCTCACTGTCCCTCTCTCTTAAAAAAAAATTTTTTTTTTTTGGCAGTACTGAGAATCAAACCCAGGGCCTTGAGCACGCTAGACAAATGCCCTACTGCTAAACTATGTCCCTAGCTCCCCTTTTATTTAAAAAAACTTTTTTTTTAAAAGGGGAGAGTGAGAGAATCAATTTCACTTATTCATCTGGTTTTTGTTTCTCTGACATTTAGTTGTGTATGTGGTGCTGGGGTTTGAACCCAGATCCTCGCACATGTCAGGAAAGCGCTCCAACTGCTGAGCTACTGCTCCAGACCCTTTTATTTTTCTTTTAAGACAGCATTTCACTAAGTTGTTGAGGCTGGCCTCGAACTTGAAATCCTTTTGCCTCAGCCTCCCAAGTCACTGGAATCACAGGTGTGTGCCACCATCCCTGCTTCTTATCTCTTCTTAAAAGAACAGTAGTCATAGTGAATTAGGGCCCACCCACATCACCTCATTTTACCTTATTACCTCTTTAAAAGCACTATCCCCAACTACAGTTGCATTCTGAGGTCCTGGGGATTAAGATTTCAACATATGAATTAGAGGGGCATGCATAACTCAGTCTTTTACACTGGTGACTTTTTTTTTTTTTTTTTTTTAAAAAGAGAGGTACAAAGAGAGAGGGAGAAAGAGAGAATCAATTTTATTTTTAGTTTTTCATGTGGCCTTTGTTGCTCTGGCACTTCATTGTGCATGTGGTGCTGGGGTTGGAACCCACGTCCTCGAACATGCCAGGCAGCACCGTAAGTGCTGAGCCACTGCTCCAGCCCCTGTGACTTTCTTCTTAAATAAACTGTTCTTTTTTTGTTGTTGTTTTTTTTATATACAGTGCTGTAAGTCAAATTCAGGACCTCAAACATGCTAGGCAAGTGCTCTAACACCAAGCAACATCCCCAGCCCCTTTTATTTTTAATTTTGAGATAGGGTCTTGTGAAGTTGCTGAGGCTGGCCTCAAACTTGTGATTCTCCAGCCTCAGCCTCCTGAGTGGCCTGATTATAGGTGTGCACCACTCTGTCTGGCTTCCATATCTATTGATCTTTAACATACAGTGTAAGTGGAAGCAATGTGCTAGCTTTGGAAGTGCAGGTTGGATGGTTGTCCTAAGACCACTCAGAGATGGCCAACTTCCTCCACAGGAACTCAGGAGGATTCCGTGCCCATCGGTTTTGACTGGGGGAGCAGGGGTGGGTACTGGAGTGTACTTCTGGATGTGGCCATCACCGACCGGCCAGCCAGGCTGGAAGGGAGTCAGTGCTGTGACGGAAACGCTGGGGCGTCTCAGAAGGGAGCTGGCAGCTCTGACCAATGAAATATGCCTGATAATCTTTGTCCTTGAAAATCTCTGTCCTTTTTAAAAACAAAGTTTCAAATTCTCTATGGGTGGCAGTTATTTATAGCATCACCTATGATTTTTTTTTTTAAGTGAGAAGGAGAGAGAAAGAGAGAATCGATTTTCATTTATTTATTTTTTCATCTGGCCTTTGTTGATCTGACATTCAGTTGTGCATGTGGTGCTGGGGTTTGAACCCGGGTCCTTGTGCATGCCAGGCAAGCACCCCAACTACTGAGCCACCGCTCCAGCCCACACCTATAAATTCTTTTTTTTTAAAAAGGACAAACTTTAAGAGTTTGTCTTTTCACAAAGCAGCATGCTTACTGTAGAACAGAGGTTAAACAGAAGAAAAGGAAATCAAGGATGATGAGAGAGCCTCCCAGAGACAACCAGTTGGCATGTGGTTTCCTAGATATATCTTTAGCATTCTCTGTGGGGCTTCATCTACATCTCAATCTCCATTTATATAATTAAATCGACTTGAACGATAAGATTTCACGGTGCCATTTCACAATTTCTTATCAATCACTCCATCTCTTCGGAGGGCATGAAACTGTCTTCTATGAAGCGTGCACAGCCGGCAGAGGGGAGGACCTGGGCAGGTCATCGCTCCCTAACGCTGCGTAAATACTTAAGTTGCTCTAGGTTTTTCCTTTGAGTTGAATCTTTGCCACAATTATTTACTAACAATAAAGTCCTAGAAGTGAAGTTTCTGGGTTGAAGGGGAAACGTTGTATAAAGCACTTGAATTTACCTTTTTTTTCTTTTTAGAAAGAGGGTACAGAGAGAGAGAGAGAGAGAGAAGCAATCTTTATTTAGTTTTTCATGTGACTTTCATTCCTCAGACACTTCGCTGTATACGTGGTGCTGGGGTTTGAACCTGCGTCCTCGCGCTTGCCAGGCAAGCACCATAACTAAGCCACCGCTCCAGCCCTTGAATTTACTTTTTGTTTTTGTAGTACTGGGATTGAATCCAGGCGCATTCTACCTCTGAGCTACAACCCTTTTTGTTTTCATTTTGAGACAGGGCCTTGCTAAGTTGCCTAGGCTGGAGTCGAACTTCTGCTACTCCTGTCTCAGCCTCCCAGCCTGTGCCAGCGCTCCTAGCTGAATACACGTTTCACCGCCGAGCCACACCCCTGTTGCTAATTTCCTTTCATGAACGATAGTATCTTCTATGGTATCGTGCTCTTTGCATTTCACTTAACAAATTATCCCAGAGAGCTTTCCAAGTCAGTACTGTGCAGTACTTGTACTGTAATATATATAACTCATCCCCTATTTGTATTTTAGTCAGAGAGGCTGCGTAACAAATCACCCCAAAGTTTAGTAATGCAGAACAACAATACAGTTTTATGTTTTCTTATGGGTTCTGCTGGTAAGAAATCTGAGAAGGAGCCAGCTAAACACTTCTTACTGGTGGGCTATTGTGGGGACTGCGTCAGATACTGTAGGAGGCTGCAGTCATCTGAAGGCTCACCTGGGACTGGAGGATCCTTTTCTTTTTTTCTTTTCTCTTTCTTTCTTTCTTTTTTTTTTTTAGGAGAGAGGGACAGTGAGAGAGAGAAAAAGAGAATCAATTTTATTTAGTTTTTCACATGGCTTTCTTTGCTCCAACACTTCCTTGTGTACGTGGTGCTGGGGTTTGAACCCGCCGACTCATGCATGCCGGCAACCACTGTTAACTGCTGAGCCGCTGCTCCAGCCCCTGGAGGATCCTTTCCTAGACGATTCCCTCGTGTAGCTAGAAAGTGGGTGCTGACTGTAGGCTGGGGTCTCAGTTCTGCTCCCTGTGATGTCTCCACAGAACTGCTTGAGTGTGCCCAGGATGTGGTGGCTGGCCTTCCCCAGCGCAAGCTGTCAAGAGGCCAAGGCAGCAGCCTCGCCATCTTTTATAGCCTAATCTAGGTTTATGACCTTTGCTTCCACTGTATTATGTTGATTGTGGCAACTACAGAGGTCTGTCCAGGTTCAAGGGAGAGGGAACAGACCTACCTCTCAGTGCAGGGTGCCAATATCACATTATAAGAACAAGGGAGCTAGGCCTGTTACATGCCTGTAGTTGCAGCGACTCGGGAGGCTGAGACAGGAGGATCTCAAGTTTGAGGTCATCTCAGAAAATTAGCAAGGCCCTCAGCAACTTAGCAAGACCCTATCTTATAATTTAAATAAAGGGCTGGGGATGTGGCAAAGTAACTCTGGTTTCGAACCCTGGTTCCAAAAGTAAAACACACACACGTGCGTGCACACAAAAAGAATAAAAAAGAAGAAGAGAATGGAAAATGGAATACTTTGATGCTTTTGTGTTTATAAAAGACAATCTGGGGGCTGGAGCAGTGGCTCAGCTGTTGAAGCGCTTGCCTGGCATGCGTGAGGACCTGGTTCAAACCCCAGCACCACATGCATAGCCAAGTGTTAGAACAACAAAGACAAGATGAAAAAATAAAGTTGATTTTCTCTTTCCTCTCTTTCTCACATTCTCCTTCTTTGTTAAAATAATAATAATAATAAATGGATAAATAAATAAAAGACAATCTGCCATAGGTCATTTCCATATTTTGCCACCACCAAAAAATATTGCTAAATATTTGTTTGCTGCTGTGGTATTGGGAACTGACCCAGAGGTGCACCCTCACTGAGCCATATCCCCAGTCCTTTTCATCTTTTGAGACAGGATCTTGCTAAGTTGCCCAGCCTGACCTCGAACTTGCGATCATCCTACCTCAGCCTCTCTAATACTGGAATAACAGCTGTGTACCACCATATCTGGCAGTAAATACTTTTCTTTTTTTTTTTTTTTTTAAGAGAGAGGGACAGTGAGAGAGAGAGAAAGAGAGAATTGATATTTATTTAGATTTTCATTTGGCCTTTGTTGCTCTGACACTTCATTGTGTATTTGGTGCTGGGGTTGGAACCCAAGTCCTCAAGCATGCCGGGCAAGCACTGTAGCCACTGAGCTACTGCTCCAGCCCTCCAAGTTATCTTTAGAAAGCTGTATTAATTCTGGCTGGGTGTGGTGCACGCTTGAAACCCCAGTGACTTGGGAGTCCAAGGCAGGAGGATTGCTAGCTTGAGGCCAGACTCAGCAATTTAGCAAAGCCCTAAGCAACTTAGTAAGAATAAAAAAAATAAAATAAAATAAAAAGGGCTGGGGATCTGGCTCAGTAGTTAAGTTCTGGGTTCAACCCAGTGGCAAAAAGATAAAATTTAATTTAAAAAAAGAGAGGGAGAGAAAAGAAAAAGAAAAAAGAAAAAGAAAAAAGAATGTTACATTAATTCAGACTCCTATCAGTGGTGATTGAGAAATTCCATTCCTCCACATTTGTATTAGCAGTACATTTATCTATTAAAAATCTTTACCATGGGGCTGGAGCAGTGGCTCAGCGGTTACAGCGCTTGCCTGGCATGCACAAGGACGTGGCTTCAAACCCCAGCACCACGTACACAATGAAGTGTCAGAGCAACGAAGGCCACGTGAAAAACTAAATAAAATTGATTCTCTCTCTCTCTCTCCTTTACTGTCCCTCTCTTGAAAAGAAAGAAAGAAAGAAGAAAGAAAGAAAGAGAGAAAGGGTATCTCACCATCTTAAGAAAATTCTAAGAAAGTAGAAGAACCGTATCTGAGCATTGGCATGTTTGGCATGTGTGTTGATTTGCTAGGATTGCCAATAACAAACACCGCCAACTGGGTGCCTTTAACAACAGAAATTTATTCTCTCGCCCTTCTGGAGGTTGGAAGTCCAAGATCAAAGTATCAGCAGATTTATTTTCTCCCGCGGCCTCTTTCCTTGGCTTGTAAATGGCTGTTTTATCTGTGTGTCCTCACATGGCCTTTCCTCTTTGGTTGTCTCTTCCTCTTTTTTTTTTTTCCCAGAACTCAGGACTGATCCAGGGTCACTCTCTCACAGACCTACGTTCAGTCATTTTATTGATTGATTGATTGATTATCTTAAAGAAAGAAGGACAGTGGGAAAGAA
>PVKS010034330.1:0-20980 GCA_004027875.1 Aplodontia rufa | reverse complement strand
TGCTTTGGCATTAACCCTGGATAACAAAGTTTATATACATTGATTGCTACTGTTTTGATAATGTTTCCCCCTCAACTGTATCTCTATATACTTCTAATAAAAAAAATTAAAAAAGAATGTGGTGCACACATTAAAGCTGTCCAACATATTTTTGAATAAAAAAAGGATGTTACAAATGTTGGTATGGTGGTATGTGCCTGTACTCCCAGTTATTTGAAATGTTAAAGCAGATGGATCACTTGAGTCCAAAAGTTTAAGACTAGCCTGGGTAACACTGCATGACCCCATCTCAAAAATAAAATACAAAAAAAAATTAGAAGTGTAGAAAAGGATGCTGTAGAAACATTTACTATGATCCCACTTTTGAAAAAAGAAATATGAAAAAAAATAAAAACAAATATCCTATAAAACATAAATAGCAGTTACTTTCAAATAGAAATGAGATAGGGGGTGAGTAGTTAAATGAAAAGAAAAAATTTCAATGTAACAATAAAGTTTAAATAATGCTATATGTTCTATAAAATCCTCATAAACCTCTATGTCAATATGTAATCCTGTACAATGTCCTGTTTAATGCTTTCACAGTATTCCTCTGTATCTGTGTATCATTTTGATTTTATCAATATTTAATGTTGGGCATTCAGATTGTTTTACTTATTTATTTTGCATGAGCACCCTGCAAGCCAATCTTTTAGTTCCATAAAATAAATCACTAGAAGTAGATTTGCTGTGTCAAAAGGTATGTAAAAATTTAAGTCCTAAAATGCAGAAAGTATTCACAATTTTGACTGCAATTCTTCAATGATAAATTTATTATTCACGTACTGGAGCTGTGTTTTGTTCAATTACATATGTCCTGTAAGGTCAAAGAGATTTAAAAGGCTTAGTTAACTAAACTGACAAAAATTCCAATAACTCCATAAGCTCCAGTGAGAACATAGTTTTGATCTCCTGTAAAAAGAAATGTAAAATGACAGAAATGTTGAGTGTATAGGAATGCCTCCAATGCATTCCAGTAATCCTACACCTCGTATGTTGCTTCATAGAGATTTACTTACCTGGAGATTACTAAATTTGCCTTATTTGT
Source organism: Aplodontia rufa (assembly GCA_004027875.1). Classification (NCBI taxonomy): domain Eukaryota; kingdom Metazoa; phylum Chordata; class Mammalia; order Rodentia; family Aplodontiidae; genus Aplodontia; species Aplodontia rufa. The sequence continues at coordinate 19,893 of PVKS010034330.1, read as the reverse complement.
GATTTCTATTTCTAATATAAAAAATAAGATCAATCTACAAAAATCCAAGATTTTACTATAAATTCTTATAATTTTTGAAGCTGATTAATTAATCAGCTTTTCAAAGACCTATGTTATCTTGCTTAGTTTATGTAGTACCACCAAGTGTCTGTCCCTTATTGGAATAAAGCTTTTAAACACTTCTAAGCATCATCAGTATGATGATGCTTTCACTTTGACAACTTATTAGGCTAAAAGATATAAAATCAAGGTGGAAAGGGATTAGATAAAGTAATTCTTTGAGTTTAGTGTGGGGGAGCAGATATAAATAATCTGAAGATCTTTATTTATCTTGACAGTTCGTAAATGGATCACAAGCTATCAATGTTGAGTCTGTGTTATAGCACAGGACTGCAAGTCGGTAACTGATTTTATGCCACAGAGCACAATTGTCATGTTACACTGGAGACAACGTTATTGATTAGAATGGAGATTAGAGAAGTTCATCCAAGTCACAGAGAGATATATGCAGACCTAAAAACTAATGATGCTTTCAATGGGTGTGTGGAACTTCTTATTTTGTGGAGTGGAATAAATTTAAATGGTTATTCTCTATATCAGGGTCAAATTTTATCGTTAGAATAAAGCAAAATTCCTCTGTTATATTTTAAATAGGTCAAAAAGTATATTAAGCAAAGAGAGGTAAAAGGATAGATTTTAAACAGAAAATTTTCAAGACAACTTAATTGTAATTCTTCAATTTCATTTATTTTTTCAAAGCAGCACATAGCCATACGTAAAAATGTTTAAATGGTCCTACAAGGTCAATTATGAAAAACAGAGTTTTCTATTACCTTTTTCTTTCTATTCCTTTTCCCAAAGATAATGACTTTTAAGTATTTTAGCTGCTTCATTAGTTATTTATATCCATATTGGAAAGAATGACTTATGAAATATATTTTTTCTTACTTCTCCCCTTCCTTACATATACCCTTCCCCCCCATCATCTTGTGTTTAAAATTTACTTTGATCTATATTCAATTTTTAAAAATACATTTTGAAGTTTCATTGAGATATAATTAAAAATGTTGTATATATTTATTTACTGTGTACCACATGATGTTTTAATATATGAGTGTGTATATATATAACTGCCTTGTGATATGATTACTACCATCAAGCTAATTTTCATATTTATCTCACATGGTAAATCTTCTTTGTGGTAAGAAGATTTATGATCTATTCTTTAAGAAAATTTCATGTATACAGTGCAGCATTAATAACTGTAGTCACAATATTGTACATTGATTTCCAAAATATATTCATCTTGTACAACTGAAACTTTGTATCCTTTGATCAACACTTCCCCATTTTCCCACCTCAACCCTCTGCCAAATACCATTGTATTCTTTGCTTCTAAGTTCAACATTTTTAAATTTCAGACATAGGTGATATCATGCAGTATTTGTTTTTCTGTGCTTAGCTTATTTCACTTAGCATAATGACCTCTAGGTTCACTTATGTTGCAAATCACAGGATTTTCTTCACTAGTGAAGAAATTTATAATATTTCATTGTACATATATGCAGATCTTTTTTTATTCATTCATCAATGGATGAACATTTGGGTTGATAACATATCTGGCTATTGTGAATAATGCTGAAATGAACATAGAAGTATAGATCGTTCTTTGATATACTGATTTAATTTTCATTGGGTATACAAACAAATGAGACTGATAAAACATATGGCAGTCCTATTTTGAATTTTTGGGCAAAATTCCATACTACATTATATAATGGCTGTACCAATTCACATTCCTACCAGCTATGTTACAAGAGTTCCTTATTTCAACATCTATGTTAACACTTGTTATCATTCTGTTTTTTTTAAGAGAGAGGGACAGTGAGAGAGAGAGAGAGAGAATCAATTTTATTAGTTTTCATATGACTTTCATTGCTCTGACACTTCGCTATGTATGTGGGGTGCTGGGGTACGAACCCGTGTCCTCGCACATGCCAGGCAAGCACCATAACTGCTGAGACACTGCTCCAGCTCCTTGTTATCGTTTTTAAAATTATTTATTTATTTATTTTTATGTTACTGGGACCACATTGGCTCTTTTATCTTATTGATAGGAGTTCTGACAACTATGACATGATATCACAATTTGTCGTTTTGATTTGAATTTCTCTATTACAGATATTGAACATTTCTTTCATGTACCATTTGCCATTTCTACTTGTTCTTTTGAAAAATGTCTACTCAGCTTCTTTGCTTGAATTGGGTTATTTGTGAACCTTTTGTTGAGTTACTTGCTTGAGTTCCTTTTATGTTTTGAATATCAACCTCTTATCAGATATATGGTTTGCAAATATCTTCTCCCATTCTTTAGGTTTTCTCTTCACTGTGTTGACTGTTGTTTACAGTTAAATAGCTTTTTAATTTTATGTAACATCACTTGTCTATTTTTGCATTTGTCCCTTATGCTTTGAGGTCATTTAAAGAAAACCATTGACCAGAATAAAGAAGATTTGCCTATGTATTCTTCTAATAATTTTACAGTTCCATGTTTTGATATTTATATCTTTAATCCATTTTGAGTTAAATTTTCTATTTGGTGTCAGGTAAGGGTCCAATTTCATCCTTATGCATGTAAATATCCAATATTCTAAGCACCATGTATTAATAGGACTGGTCTTTATAATTGTTTGTTCTTGGCCCATTTGTAAAAATAAAATCTCCTTATCATCTCACGTGTGTTGGCTTGTATGTAATAAATTGGTTCTCACTTGCTGCTTATAAACTTCTGTCTTTGACTTTAGAGAATTTGGTTATAATGGGTCTTGGTATCTTATGTGCAAACTGTTTGCAGTTCTTTGTGCTTTGTGTATGTGAATATTCATGTTCTGCTCTAGATTTGGAGTTTTCTGTAATTATTTATTTAAATAATCTTTCTTCTTCCTCCTTCTGTGTTTCCTTGTGGGCTTACATAAAGCATACATTGGTTTACATAGTCATGTCCTTAAATTCCCACAGGCTTTCTTCATTCTTTTCCACTCCCCCTCCCCATCTAGCTAGGTAATTTCAAATAGCATATCTTTGAACATTAGCAAGCTCAAATTCTTTCTTCTGCTTGATCAAGTATGCAGTTAAAGCCCTCTATGAAGTTTTCCAGGTCAGTCATTGTGTTCTTTAGCACCTGTATTTCTCTTCTTTCTTTCCTTTTATAAACAAGATTTTCTTTTTCATTATAGTTTTCTATTTTGAAGAAGTTTGTTAATACACTTTCCTACTATTTGGTCTTTGTTCATGGTTTCTGAACTTTGTTGGATTTCTAACTTTAATCAGTTATTATTTTCATGATTTTTGTGTTTCTGTCTTCTCCTGAAGCTCACTGAACTTTTTTAAGGCAAATATTTTATAATTTTTATCAGGCAGTTTGAAGATCTTCTTTTCGTTAATATCAGTCACTAGTGCTTTATTTTGTTGTCTCAGTAGTGTCATCTTTCCCTGTTCTTTTGTGATCCTTATGGACTTATATTGATCCCTGTGCTTTGAAGAAATAGAACCTCTTCCAGTCTTTATATATTGGCTTCAGCAGGGAAATACCTTTATAAGTCTGCCTGTCAAGAGATTCTGGGAGGATCAGGCAGGCTTGCTCCTAGAGTCCTCATGCAACCTGGTCTGCTTCTTAGGTCAGTGGGTGGATGAGTCTGGTATCTTAGTTCCCAGGGACCAGCCTTTTGTCTCTTCTTGGGGTGAGACTAGAGCCTGGATCCACTCTAGGGGACCTTGACATTAGGTTTACGTGAGCAGAACTGGTTCTTGAATCCATGTGGAGGAACTGAACTTGTGTTTTCAGGGGTTGGCACACAGAAGCTTGTCTAGGTCCTATGGTAGGTCTATATGTTGACTATGTTAGGGCCAGTTTGGAACTTAGTCCAACCTGAGGACAGCCTGGTATTGGGGTGGCACTAGAATAGTAGTCCCTATGGTTAGACCTGGAGGTTAGGGCTCGGATGGGTGTTGAGCTTCAATCTATAGGTGGTGTTCTGGTGCTAGGGTAGATCAGGATCCTGGAGTTCACAGGAATCAACCTGGCACTGAGAACAGATGTAGAATCTGGGGCCACAGGGTATAGTCTGATGCTGGGGTCCACAGTGAAGTTTCAGGCTTCCTTCATTCTTCCATACTACATGGAGAGTGTCTTCCCTCCATGTTGAAATATTTGGGCCTGGGGAGGGCAACTGTCCCCCCCCATCCCTGCCCCATATGAAACTGTCCTTCCTAACTTCATTCATGTGATTTTTTTCTTATTTTTGTGCTCCGCTCAGATGCTAAAACTGCTCTTGCAGAGTCTTTAGCCCTTGTGATAGCATTTTGTATGTATGTGAATATTTGTTCAGATTTATATTTGTGTGAGGAAACAACACTGGAAACCTTTATTCTTCCATCTTGAATGTCACTTCAGAATTTTTTTTATAGACTGAGATACTTTCATTTTATAGGTTTTATAATACTAATTTGTATTGAAACTATTCATGAAAATTGCTTGTTATTTTGTAAGCTACTGTGTCTTCATGAAAGGTATCATTATAATCTTTTCTCTCTTTATAGAAAGGAGAAATAATTTTCCTCATCCTGTATAATTTCTAAAACACTTGAATAATCATAAGTTTAGTCATTCAGCAAACATTTATTAAAAATCCACTAATAAGCAAAAGCACATTTCTGGCACCTGTGAAGATTATAAAGATTTCTAACATGCAGTTCCTATATTCAAGAATCATATGTAATAAAATGATCAGATGAAGTTACGCTTATAAAACAGGCAGCATTAAATGCTACTAGAAAGTTTTAGGTAAAATGTCCTGGTTGTTTAGAACACGGAAATACCTCAAGTTAGAAGAATCCAGCAGTTTGATGAAGGGGATTAAGAGGCTGCTTTTATTGTATAAAGAGACCATAATGTGATAAAATCATAGGAAACTTAAATGGGCAGCTAATTTAGAGCGTATTTTGCAAAATGAAGATGATGAGTAGATCTGCCTGTGAAAGTAGAAGAGCTAGACAGTTTCCACTATAAATCCTTTGGTAGGTGTGTTGTGAAAGCAGCAAGGTTTTGGATCAGAGGAGTGTCTCAACCAAACTCATGCTTCATCAAGCCCATAGATAAATTTTCAGTACTTTTTAGAATGAAGCAGATTTTAAGTGACTGGTATATAAGGCTTACATATCAGGGTATTATTGCAAGACCAACAGGATAACGGCAGCATGATTTCAGAGAAAATCAATGCCCTTGATAATTTGGGCCAAACGATTTACATTCATTGCCTTTTATTCTATTAAATTTGAACCTTTTTTCAAATCTTCATGATAGCTAAATATATACATTTTCAGGAAGGAATTATGTGAACAATTATTTAACCCCTAGCAGGACCTGCTCAGGTGCAGAGACCTACAGAAATTATTGGACAGCTCATCCCTAAGACAACAGAGTTAGTAGCCTATGATCTGCTTTAAGGCACAGAAAAAATTAAAGGACATCAAGGTTAAAGATGATGCAAGAGATTATACCAAATTTCTTTTCAGAATAACTCTGCAAAGGCTTTGTGTGCCTTCCTTAAAATTCCTTTATAATAATTTATAATAACTATAGTGGACTGATAACAGTTGTACAAAAACAAGTGACAAAAGGCAGAGGTGCACAGTGCCTTTAAGAAACACCTCAGAGAAAGGACAGGTGCTGAGAGCAGTCATGGAGCCTCTGAACTCTCCCTCATTCTACCCCAGTCATGGAGCCTCTGAACTCTCCCTCATTCGAACCCCAACCTCAGGAAGTTTCTAAAGGGTCTTTGGAGATGCACCACAGGAAACAATCAAAGAGAACAATTCTTGCAATGTTCAAGAGAGAAAATAAACTACTAAAAAATTATTTAATTATTTATCTTTAAATTCCACCCCAGAGTGAATCTGAAAGAGAGTAGATAGCCCACACCATCTGTGTTCAAAGGTCAGGTAGAGAATATTGATTTTTCAATGCCTTCTTAATTGAGGGTAAGCTATAATTTCCTGCCCTCCGGAAACAGGGACCTTGGAAGTCCTGATATTCTGGGGATGTGAGTTGAGCAAGCTGTAAAAGCCTTGATTCATAACCCAAACATCAAATTCTTAGTGGAAAGGATGACATGGAAAAAGATTAACTGCAGATGCATTAAAGTATATAGCTGTTTCTTAGATACAAATGTACAAAGGACTTAGGATTTTGGGGTCAAATTCAATGCATAGAAGAGTTGGCATGGACAGGCAAATTCACACAAATTTGAAGAATTACAAAAGGATTTCTCATTTCATGTTGATTTGATTAGCAATAGTGTTTGAATCTAATTGCTCAGGTAATGTTTTTTTCAACATTTTCCAGGGCAGCAAGCAGATGAACCTCTCATTTACATTTTTATTAGCCTATAAAGCTATTCCTGCTTGTGTCTTTCTCCCTCATCCTAAAAGCAATACTTAATGTTTAATAATAGCTAATAAAGTCTATGGTAAAGGGCTGAGAGAGAAAAAAGTGACACTCAAGCTAGTGTCTTCTCACATCATTACTTACAACTGATACACGCTAAAGACATTGCCATTGAGACTATAAAATAACTGATTATGAAGTATGATCTATAATCTTGTCTCAATCTCCAGACCAAAAGCCTAGACAGTAAGAAACTTTCTCCTTACTTTAAATAAAGAATATTGTGTAACAGGTGGTGCATTCAGTAATTGGGGCCACAGAGTTTCTGTTTTCTACTTAGGTGAAACCATTTCTGAATGTCACAGAAAATGTTGTTTTCTAAACTAGGTCTTAATTATTTAAGACTATGTATACAATAAAGATTTAGTTTCAGAGGTCACCATCTGACATGGTTTATCAGTGTTTGGCATCAATGAACTACAAATGAGTATTAGAGACAAGTATGGGAAACTGTAAAGTTTATCCCAATGAATAGTGATTAGAATACCTATTGATCATTAATGAGATTCACTAGAGATATATTTAAGCAACAATCCATGTTGACCTGAATTGACTATATATTTGGTCCTTGTTATGTTTTCTGTATCTGAATTATGGTAGCCCAAAATATTCATATTGGTGGGCCCGTAGAGCAATTTAGAATTCATTTCTGTCTGAAACAGTTTGGGAGACTTATTAGAGACATGCATTACATACTATAAAATAACAATAACATCAGTTTTTTTAATCAGAGTCTTATAAAGAAGAAGAGAAGGAAGGAGATAGGGAAGATATATAAAGATATATAGATACAGATAGATATAGATATAGATATGCAGGTTCTATTTTTTACACATCCAGAATAATATTTATGCCAAAATTTGACAAAAATAATGAGTTGAACTGTGTATTCCTCAAATTAGTATGTTGAAGCCCTGATCTCCCAAACCCTAAAACTGTAACTGTTTTTAGGGATTGAATCTTTGAAGTTATAATTAATTTAGAATGGAGTTATTAGAGTAGGTCCAATTCAATATTATGACTAGTGTCCTTATGAAAGGAGATTAGAACACAGAGGCAGAGAATTAAGATGTATGTGCACAGAGATATGGCCATAGTAAGAAAGTCACTATTTGCAAACCAATGTACTAGGTTTATGAAAAAACCAAATTTACCAAAACCTTGGTTTTGTACTCCTAGCCTCCGGAACTGTGAGAAAATAATTTCGGCATTTAAACCACCAAGTCTGAGGTATTTTATTATGGTATTCCTAACAAACTAACAAAATAATAATAAAACAGACCAACCTCACTTATGAATATTAGAAAAATGAATTCAGCAACAAGATAAGATAATAATGTGCCATTATCAATTGTATTTTATTCTGAGAAAGCAATGATGGTTTGTCTGAAGAATTAAAATTGTTCTGGAAGTATCAAACATTACAATTAGGAAAAAGAAAAACAAGATATTTAATTATTTGAAAGGAGGTAAATATTTCACCACATATGGGGAATTCCTACTACTTTAGCAGCATTCATTAGCCAATTTTAAAATTCTTAAATGTTGTACCATACATTAGAACTTCATTCCTTTCTACTGCTGAATAATATGCTACAGTTCAGCTATACTACATTTAATTTATTCATGTATCAATTGGTGAATATGTTTCCACTTTTTGATTGTTATACATAATGCAGTATGAATATTCACATATAAATTTTTGTGTGTTTTGGCTATACACTTAAAAGTGGAACACTGAGTCCTGTTAGTAACACTATGTTTAATTTTTTTAAGGAACTTCCAAGCTGTTTCAAAAAGCAGCTGCACCATTTTGGGCTCCCAGTAGCAGTATATGAGGATTATAAATGCCCTAAATCCTCACCAATTCTTGTTGTTATCTGTTTTTATTTTGTTTTTGAAATTATCTACTTTATATGAAGTGGTATTTCATTGTGGTTTTGATTATCTTATTCCCCTAATGACTATGAACATTTTTCATATGTTTATTGGCCATTTTTTATGGCTTCTTTGGAGAAATACCAGTTTGAATGCTTAGTTCACTTTGTGTGGAGGTGGACATTGGGGATTGACTGTGGGGGTGCTCTACCACTGAGCTACATTCCTAGTTCTTTTCTATTTTTTTATTGTGAGACAGGGTCTCACTGAAGTTGATCACTGGCCTCACACTTGTGATCCTCCTGCTTTAGCCTCTGTAATAACTGAGCTGACAGGCATGCTTCACCTAGCCCATTTTTACAATGAGTAATTACATAATTATTGTGTTGTACTTCCATTATACCTTCTTAAAGTTTTATTTTTTATTCGTGTATTACAGTTATATGTAGCAGTGAGGTTCATTCTGACATATTCATAAATGCATATAACATAGTTTGTTCTATTCCAGTACCCAGTATTTCTCCTTTCCTTCCTTTCCTCCTTTCCCCTAATCCCCTTCCTCTACTTTATTGGTCTTCTATTTTGTATTTATTTATTTTTAATTGATACATTATATATAGTTATATACAAAGGTACAATGCAGTGTGATATAATCATACATGCACACAGCATAATTTGGTCTACTTCACTCCCCAGTTCTTTCCCTTTCCCTTCCCTCCTCACTACCCCTTACTTTCCTGCCTCTATTCCACAGATCTTCCTTCTGTTTTCAAGTGATCCCCTTATTTTATGCCTTTTATCTCTGTAGCTTCCACACATGAGAGAAAACATTCAACCCTTGACTTTATGAGTCTGACTTATTTCATTTAGAGTGATGCTTTCTAGTTCTATCAATTTACCAGTAAATAACATAATTTCGTTCTTCTTTATGACTGAGTAGAACTTCATTGTGCATACATGCCACATTTTCCTTATCCATTTCCATTTCATTTTAAACTTTCTTCTTATTTTAAATACTACTACTGTGATATATTATAACTAAGAAAGAAAAACAGAAGTAATATTCATGGAGTACCTGTCATGTGTATATAGAATAATTATGATTCTAGGCCCTAAAACGAGCCCTGAATGTTGCCATAAGAACAATTAAAACACTTGAATCAATATCAGCTAAATGTAAAATTGTAAAGCAAATGAAAGGTACTTCTTTCTACTCATTCATTCATTCATCGTTTTAGCTTTCAATCAGATATCTCTTTTAAATCTATTTTGTCCTAATAATCTTTAAGTGTGGTACCTCTTAAATTTAAATATGCACATGAATCATCTGGGAATCTTGTTAAAAATGATTATTTTATGTGGGTCTGAATTAGAATATGATATTCTATCTTCTAAAAAGTTTGATCATTTAGCAATGGTTGGTCAATGGATCAAACTTTAATTAGCAAAGGCATTAAGGTATGAGCTGACTGCTAAGATTTTAAATACAAAGAGCTAACTTCAGGCCTTGGGAAGTTTTGCAATTTTACAGAGGTGTTTCAAAGTTTATAACTACTTAAATCCAAAGAGTTAGTCTATGATAGACAGAGGGATTGATCATCCTGAGCAGGGACTTTGTCCAGTGTATGGGTCTAGACAGTGAAGGGTGGGTTTGACTATCTGGTAATGGGTTTGGAGTTTCCTTTCAGAATAACAAAAATGTTCTAAAATTAGATTGTGGTGATGGTTACTAAACTCTGTGATGATACTGAAAACCATTGAGTTCCACATTTTAAATCAGTGAATTATATGTCAAGTTTGACCTCAAAAAATAAAAAAAAAATTAAAAATGCAATGCAAAAATATAAGAGATAAAGAGCAGAGCCTAAAATGGTGGGAACCATACAAGAGGAACTAGAATATCTTAATGTCCTTGGCCTCTCAGTCTCAATTCATATGTAAGTACACAGAATGTTTCCTGACACATTATAAACTTTTATCTCCCAGAGCTGAAGCTTAAACATCAGTCAGGTGGGCTGAGAGGTTACTGTTTGGATTGGGAGAAGGGCAGTGTGAGTAAGAGCTCCAACTCTGAACAGCCAGTGAACACTGGCTCTACGAATTACTAGCCCTAACATCTTGGACAATTTACTTAATTTCTCTTTGTTTCATTTTTTCTCAGTTGAAGAAAATAAAGAAAAAATCTTGAATGAGACCTAAGTCTCATAATTAACAGGTTTGGTACAAGGCAATAATTTCAAAGCGTTAACTATAGTTCTTTTTTAACTATTTAATTAGATTCCAAATGAAGTTCAGAAGAGACTTGCCTATGTACAAGTTTGGAGGCAGATTTGGTACTGCTCAGTTATAAAACTCATGAATACCTTACCTCTAAAAAAATGAAAGAGAAAAGAAAACCACATTTTATAATTCTAAGCATTCTCTTGTTTTTGCCTGTGGGGAGAAAACTAAAACCATTGTAAAAGAAATAATGTAGAGAGTATGAGGCTTCTTGGTAAACAAAACTCAACTGAAACATTTAGATGATTTAGTTAAGAATGAACTGGAACAACATCAATTGCATTTCCTTGAAATCAGAAATAAATTCCAAACTAACTGGGAAGCATTTCTGAAGCAGTGCTTGGATAAATGTTTACAATCTGAAAAAGGGATAATAAGGTAGGATGGAATAAATTTAACTATGAAAATAATACTATCACCTGCACAGGGTGTGTATGAAACTATATCTTTCTGTGAAAAATACAATATTCCACAACCTCTACACATTATATATTGTGTCATCCAGTTGCTACATGCATTTCTGTTTGCTGTCCAAATGGTTGTCTACAGCTACAGATGATTCATTTGTCTCTTGATAACTGCAGAAACTACAGATGATTCATTTATCTCTTGATAACTGCAGAAAACTATTGCATGAAACACCAGTATGACAACTTTTTACAGAGGATGGGATTAAGCATGAAGCATTTTACACTTAGGGGGTATGTGTGTGTGTGTGTGTGCTTGATGTGTGCACACACATATCTGCTGGGTTCTGAAATAAAAATAACAAATGCCAAATGAAGTTATTTTTGAATAAATTAATATTGCTTTAATTAGATATGTAATAATGACTGAACATTAGGTAATAACATTACCAGTTTAAGAATTTTGAATGTTGTGTGTGTGTGAGTGTTTGTGGGTATAAGCACTGTGTATTTATGGGTCGCATGGGAGCAAACCCTATTTTAGCAGTAAATACAAGAGTCACTAGGGAATAATTGTTCTATTATTTACAAAAATGCAGAATTGAATTTAGAAGACCAGGTTTGAATCTCATCCAGCTCATTTATTGTCTGAATGTCCCTAAACTGGTCATTTAGCATTTCTTTCTTTTTTTTTTATTTTTGAACAACCTTACAAGATTTTAACAAAATAATATAAAATGTGTATAAAATGTGTAAATATTCTGGATATTGCAATTATCCCCAGGAGTTTCCTCGTTGATAAACCAAACCAAACCAAACCAAACCAAAAAAAATGCATGTAAATGATGAAGCACTATCATGTTTTAGCTAATTTTTTTCCCATGCCCAATGCAGCATGTGACTCATGTCTAATTCTGGATCCAAATGGGAGAAGAGGGTCTGGTGCATGTTTATAGATTGCTGAATGAATCTTAGCCCTGATATGAAACAGTCTATGAACATATATTGATAGATGGATAAATCAAAGAGAAATATTGAGGCCCGAGACAACTGATGTCTTGCTTCTTTTCAAAACACAGAAAATTTAACTCTCGGTTCTCAAATTGTAGTCAGCATGTCTAGAAATCTACCACACACATTTTCTTCTATTATTGAAGGAGACAGCTGCCTAGTCAATGTTAATTTTATTGTAAAATTATTTAATAGAATTCACATTTATGGAAGGACAAACACACTTGAGACACTAATGGAAGGTCTGAATTTGATATGTGAAGATAAAGAGGCCTGTCAGACTCAGCATCATCTATTGTTTCACACAGAAAGGTGGACAATAAAAGACAGGGACTATTAATGAAAGGAAACGCCCACTGATCCATTTGCCACTATCCCTCCTAACCCAGATAGTAAAAATAGCAGGGGAATAAGCACTTAATTTTTTGGATTAGCAAGGAAATGTTTTATGTACACTTTATTCCATTATACTTGACTATTCCGAACCATTTTAATCTCTAGAATCCTTTAACTCCAGAAACTTAATTGTTGTGATACTATAAGGTCCTAGTTTTCCTATTACCAAAACAACCAACTTTCTTTATCTCATTCGATGGATATTCAATTATTTCTCAAATCTGTGTGGATTCTTAGGCTCAATCCTTGAGCCATCTATTATGCCTGATATATAATTTGCAGTTACTGTTATAATTTCAAATTCCATCTCTATACACAAAAATTTATTTAAAGCCCAAACTTCACCATTAAGTGCTAATTTGATACAATAATATTCCATTACCCACAAGGGATGACTTCAAAAAAACCCAGGAGATGCCTGAAACCACAGATAGTACTTAAACATGTATATACTATATTTTCTCTGTATGTACTTATAAATCAGGTACTATAAAAGATTACCAACAGTAATAAAGTAGAACTATGTAACAATATATTGTAGTAAAAGTTATTTAAAACTTATGAGTTGTTTATTTCTGGAATTTCCATTTAATATTTTCAGACCATAGTTGAACATGTGTGATTGAAACTGCAGAATGAGAAACTGAAGGGAAAGGGGTGGTTTAGTCTGGTGGGGTTTTTTTTGTTTGTTTTGTTTTGTTTTATCCTGCTGTGACTGAAAGACCTGACAGGAACAATTTTGGAGGAGTAGAAGTTTATTTTGGGACTCACCATTTCAGAGGTGAGGCTAAAAATCATGGTGGAAGGAACATCAAAATATGGTGGAGGAAAGCAGGTTACTTGATGATCAGGAAGCAGAGAGACAGAGCTCTGCTTGCCAGATACAAAATATATACCCCAAAGTTACGCTACCTCCTCCAACCACACCCTGCCTTCCTTCAGTTACCACCCAATTAATCCCTATCAGAGGATTAATGCACTGATTTGATTAAGGTTGTCATAATCCAATTATCTTATCATTAAGTCTTCTTACATTGTCTCACACATGTGCTTTTAGGGGACAACTCATATACAAACTATAACAGCAGAATATTACATAATTAATGAATGTTTCTACTTAAAAATTTGGACATCATAAGAAAATCAATCTGAAGTCAACTGATTTTTCCTTAATATGAATTAGAATTGACACATCAAAAGTATTTATTACAACTAACAATTTTGAATATGATTGCTTTAGATAGCTTTTTTAGATATCATTTCCCTTCATTATCTAATCAGTAATTTAGTCAATTATGTAAAAAAAGAATAAAGGTTAATTTGTCTAAACCTGTTTTATGTAGTGTCAAGTGGCTGACTATACAAGTCATTAGATGTTGTATATATATCAGCTAATGAAGGAAATTGACGAACCTAGGAGAAATATAAGACATGTATAGAGACCAATTTGAAACTATTTTGGTCAAGTTTGCTTTGAGGGTGGTAGAATCAATTCTGACACTACTATGACTTACAAAGCAAGAAAATAGATTGATTTAAAGAGGAGATGAAGAGACCAACACCTTGTTTTTGAACCCATTATAATTCTATAGCTTACCAAGTAATCTGGTAAATATTACACAAAAACAAGGATCTTGTTTTGAATAACATATTCTATTATTTTCCTAGCATTAAAAGTTTGACCATGTTTCATTGATGCTTAATGTCTACTTCATCAATTTTTCCACCAAGATTTACTAATTTTTACCACTTTATTTACTTTATCATTGGCCTTAGTTAATTTTTCCTTTTTTTGGGAGGGAGAATTGTTGTATTTAAGTATTCTAATGGGATTTTCCCCCTTTCCTCATAAGTGACACAAATTATTTTTATGTATAATGATAATATGAATCTCACCAAGAAGATGTATTTTGTGGGAAATAAAATGATCTGTGAGGAACAGAAATATGAACATTAAAGAAACTATTTTGCTGTCAATAAGATATTTTAATATTTATTGAATGTAAGAGTCTCTTGAAGTGACACCATTTAAAAAGATGGATCATGTATATTTTATTATGATTTTTACATGAAGTTCCATTTAATTGGTATGTGTTTTATCTGTGTTCTGGTTTGAATGAAGGTGTCCCCCAAAAGCTCATGTGAGAGAGTCCAGGAAAGCTGAGGTGAAATGATTGGGTTATAAGAACCTTGACTCAGTCAGTGAGTTAATCCCTAGTGGGTTTCAGTGGTGACTATAGGCTGGTAGGGTGTAACTAGAGGAGGTGGGTCACGGGGGATGTGTCTTTAGGGTATATATTTTGTATTTGGCATGGAGTTTCTCTCTGTTTCCTAGAGGCATGCCTTGAACCTCTGTCACACTTCCACCGTGATGTTCAGCCTCACCTGAAGTCCAGACTAATGGAGCTAGCCTTCTATGAACAGAAACCTCTGTAACTGTAAGCCACTAACTAAATAAACCTTTCCTTCTAAAATTTATTTGTTAGGTCTTCTAGTCAAAACAGCAAAAAAGCTGACTAAAATTGTTAGTGAAAAAAGCACAATTTCATTTGCCACATCACAGTTTGCAAAGATAGCCATTTAATGAGGATGGAAGACTGTTCACTTACTACATTGTTGAGTTATATGTTGTTACCACAATTGATAGAGTGTGAAAATGATGAGATTTTGAGTTAAACGACTAGAATTTCCGACATGACTCTTTTTCTCAATTTGCAATGGCAATTACTTTATTAAAGCCTTGTTTTTATATCTATCTTAGCAGTGACAATAAAAAAAAACTACTTCTTCAGGATTTGGGAAGTTAGTCAAATAATTGCATAGTAGAATATATAAAGTTAATACTTTGACAATTAACATTAAGACAAGATCCAAAGGCTTCCCATGACCTTTAAAAGACTTTGTGATCTGATTTGCAAATATCTACCTAACTTCATGTCTAGCTCTAGC
Organism: Aplodontia rufa; assembly: GCA_004027875.1. NCBI lineage: Eukaryota > Metazoa > Chordata > Mammalia > Rodentia > Aplodontiidae > Aplodontia > Aplodontia rufa. Next base: position 4,467 of record PVKS010034330.1, on the reverse strand, counting down.
TAGACATAACTGTGACTCATGCATGTCCTTGAACACAACCAGATTTTCTGTGCCTCCAGGACTTGCATGTGCTATTACTTAAGCCTAAAATATGATTTACTTTTACATGGCTGCTGCTCTAGTTTCATTCAAATCTCTGCTCCGATATTCTATCAGATGCTTTTGCTTTATAGCTTACTTACTCTGACTGGGTTTTCATTGTATTATTTTATAGTATTCATTAATTAATATTTTATAATATTTTCTTTTCTCATTGTCTGTCTTATTTATAATTAAATGTCACAAAAATGGAGATTCAGCTTGTTGTTCTCACTACTGTCACCTTAGCACCTAGAACAATATCTGGTGCATAACTGGTGTTTACTAAATGTTTATTCAAGTAATGCATAAGGGGAGTAAATGAATGATCTTTTGTTCATTTCTTACTCTGTACAAATAAATTTTCAGAGTGCTTTATATGGACTATTTAATCATTACAATAGCCCTATTATTATGATTGAGGAAAGGAACCCAGGGTCTCACAGCTGCTAGGCAGATACTATTCCACTTAGCTACATCCCACACCCACTATTGCTTTTTTCTAAAACACAACTTTTTTACAACACTTTCTGAAAGTTAATATAGTGACTTCTGGAAGATAAACTACTTGATTCCAAAATGTATAATCTTAATCACTCCTCTAAAATCTCATACCCAGCCATCTTTATATTAGTTGACATTTGATCACATTGCTATAAAATGTACTGAACTATCAAAAGCACATCTATATCACTAAGTTTTACTGCTCAAAGAATTTAGTGTGTTGAGTAGCTAAAAAATAAGCCAAAACCTATCATCTCAAAAGCCAATGTTTAAAAACAGTTAAGAAGAATTCAGAGGTAGCTAACCTTTGTTTTCATAGGTAACAAAGGCATGACTTACCTCCAGGTGACCAGCTATCACAGCAATGTGGAGGGCAGTGAGGCCACCATACCCAGCCTGCTGTATATCAGCTCCACTATGAATTAGGGATGTGATCAATTCAGCACTATCCTGAAAGGAAACACATCTTTAGTGTTACTTTACTACTAATAGCAGATACGAAAGCTGTGCAACAGGATGTATCGATTTTCTGACTGTCAGCTAGTTTAAGTGCCCAGAGAAAACCCAAGTGTTATTTCTGATATAGGAACATGTTAGATAGCAGAAAGCAGCTCTCACATGGTTGAAATGTAGAACCAAATGACAGAGCTGTTTAGTTCCAATCGGTTCTCTACTACTTGACCATGAAAGGCAAAGGAGCATTTATCTATGGTAAGGTTCTTGCAACTAAATTCAATCTTATATGTAGGTCACTCCAATAAATATGCTTTCTCCAGCAACTAGAATTAATTCCAAAAGAGGTCAAGAATTTACAGGAACAGTGTGAAGGTTTATTTTTTCTTTTAGAGATGAAGATGAAATATTCCTTCGAAGAAGAGAGCATAAACCAAGTATTGAACAAACTGCTGCTCACTGGACCATTACAAAGTAGTTCAGTAATTGCTTCATCTGTAATACATAGTATCATGGGACCTATACATAATTAATCAGTAGTATCTTTCCTACGTTGACTCATTTTAACAAGTCAGAACACTCAAAAGGGTGATGCAGTAGGTCAAATATTCACAAAAGTCCAGAAATGGAAGGGAATGCAAAGATAGTTATGTTTAACCCTCTCCTTCAAAGTAAAAATTCAAATCACAACTTCATAATAGTTCATCAACACACCAAGTGGCAAGAAAGTAAAATATTCATGGGATAGGCCATTGCATTTAAGCATGACACACATGTTATTTCAAAATACAACTAGGAAATTCTCCCATTAAAAAGCCAGGTTGGTGGGCTGGTGTGGTGGCTCCATGGTTACCGTGCTTGCCTGGCATGCATGAGAACAAAAGTTCGAACCCCAATACAACATACACAATGATATGTTGGAGCAATGAAGGTCACATGAAAAACTAAATAAAATTATTTCTCTCTTTCTCTCTCTCACTGTCCCTCTCTCTTAAAAAAAGAAAAAAGAAAAAAAAAAAAGGCCAGGTTGGTGTCTTAATGTTGCATATACAGAAAAGCCTAGAAGTTATAAAAAAATTTGTTTAAAACTTCGTTAAAAATTTTCAAATAGCAAAATTGATGTAATAGTTTCCAGATCTTTTCCTTCACCTATCTGCTGTACCAAATAAATAAATAAATAAATAAAGACTGCCTCTTCAACCTACTGTTGCATTGGCTCCTTTTGCTCAGTCTAAAAGTAGACTATTACTATTTTCTAGGGATGAAACCCAGAGCCTCACACATGGTAGGTAAGCAAGCACTGTACCACTGAGCTACAACCCAAGAAGTTAAGCATTAATAACTTATGCAAAAGTCCTTTGATGGAAATAGGTTTGGTGTGTTCGATGATAAGAAAAAAAGACTAGTGTTTTGTACATGGTTAAAACTAGAAGGGAAAAGCAATGTTGAAGATAAAGTCAAAGATGCCTGAACTTGTAAGGTTCTATACACCATGATAAGGGTGTTTGGATTTTTTCAAAGTATAATAAGTAGCAGGAATGAAATAATACAGAGATGAAGAATCAAGAATAACTAAAATGTTTTATCACATGTTAAATCTGAGATTCAGGTAGTGTAGGATAAACTTGTTGTTCCTAGAATCAGCCTACCTATTTAGAATCCCAGCTCTGCTAAAGACTGTGAACGTGGGCAAATTCTACAATTCCTCTTCACCAATTTCCTTGACTATTTAAAAGGGGACAGTAATTATATCCACTTTACACCTGTTTTAATAAAACAAATAAAGCACTTAAAAGGTACCCGGCACAATTCTTAATAGAACTCATCACCAATGGACACAGAAGTCTGAGGCTTATCATACCCCTCAATGGAAACTTGCAAATGAGATAGAAAATGGAATTCTATTTTCCTTTTTAATTTTTTTTTCTTAAAGAGAAAGGGACAGTGAGAGAGAGAGACTCAATTTTATTTAGTTTTTTTTTTTTTTTAATGTGGCCTTCATTGGTCTGACATTTCCTTGTGTATGTGGTGCTGGGTTTTAACTCACATCGTCATGCATGCCTGGCAAGCATTGTAACCACTGAGCCACCTCTCCAGCCCCTCTATTTTCCTTTACCTCCTTTCTGCAACTGTAATTCCTCTGTTTCATTAGTTAGCCATTGAAACATTCAAAGGACTAAAGCACAGAAAGCTTTGAAGCAGCGCTGAAATAAGGCAGTCTACTAGTTTAACTGTGGTTAGGCTGCCAGGGATGGAGAATTCCTAATCCAGAGAAAAATATCATGGATACTAAGTGAAACTTCATAAAAAACCTTTACTTTCCAATGGTGGTGTCTAAAGACATGAGTAGTCACTGAGATAAATGGGAAATATATTACCTTAAAACATTTTCTCCTTTAGAGGGGCAGGGATTTAAGTACAAAAAATGTAGGAAGAGTCCTTTAAGTCATTTTTTGAAATACAGGGAATAAATGACATATTTGAGCAAAACTATGTTTAAAACCCCGATAGTATAAGTGAGAGCCTATAGAAATAGGTAGAACATATAGAAGTGACAAGTAAGATCTGGGAACATTGGCATGTGCCTGTATTGCAGCTACTTGGGAGGCTGAGGCAGGAGGATGATGAATGTCAACACAATCTGTACAACACAGTGAGAACTTTTCTGAAAAAAAAAAGGTTTATGTATTTAACATACAGAGAACTCATAAATCAGTAAAAAGATGGATATTCTTTCATTAAACATTTATTAACAAACGCTTATTTATAACAAGTACTTATAGACTAAATTAAAATAAATTATATATAAATCATGGAACATATGAATATTTATCAAACAAATTCTAGTGGATGCACATTCATTTTTTCCTCAAGTTCCTTTACACTTTCTCCTTATTTAGTCAACATCCATGGAATTCAATAAAAAGTATATATGATTCTTTCAGAATATACCAATAGTTTTAACTAAAAATAATAATCATCCTTTTATACTTGGTTGAATTTTTCATTTGATCTATTTAATAGAAATACAATATCACTGAATAGTATCAAGATAGAAGGTTTACCTTTCCATAGTAAGCTAAATAGTAACAAAATACTCATTACTACTTACAAATTATTTACACATGAATGTATACAATATTTATTACTTTTAAACAAAAGAAAATTCATGTACAGAAGAGTAAGACTTATATGAAAATGTGTCCAACCACATCCTTGAAGAAGTAATATTTGGGGTAGAACAGACCCCAAAGATTTATGTAAAAAGATGAAAATATTTGTAGTGGTTGCAACTTTAAAACAATGCCCGATATCTTCCTGTTGTTCACTCAGTGATTGTTACCATGGGTAAAGCCACAGTAAGTACCCACTGTATCAGAGAGCAGAGATCCTCTACTGCCATATTGTTAAAGAAAAAAATGAAAAAAAAAA
>PVKS010034329.1:0-20977 GCA_004027875.1 Aplodontia rufa | reverse complement strand
CGAGCGGAGTGGAAAAGAGGATGGAGAAGAAGTGCGGGAAAGGGTCTTCACCGCCCACATGTTGCCGGCTTCTCCCCACCACTCCAATCCGAGGAGTGAAGGATCAACCACCACTGCGACCCCCCCACTTCATAACAGGAACGAGTAGCCTCCTCTCACCGCGACAGAAAGGAAAGGCATGGGAGACTCGCCAGGGACCAACACTCATCCCAAGCCGCCCCACGCCGGGCAGCAGACAGCAGAAAGATAGGTGCCAAGTGACTATCGGAGATCATGTTAGACACGCCCCCTAGGAAAAGGGCACCACGGAGCGGGACCCCAGGCTTGGAGGAGCAACCCTTCCCCATTAACCTATCCTCTCTCTCTCCCCTTCCCGACCCCGTCCCAGCCCCGGAGCATGTGCCCCATGGTGGATTGGAAAAGAGGATGGAGAACAAGTGCGGGCAAGGGTCATCACCGCCCACCGGATGCCGGTTTCTTCACACCCCTCCAAACCAACGAGGGCAGAATCAATCACCATGGTGACCCCCCTTCGTAACTGGAAAGAGAACCCTAGTGCCACCACGAAGGGAAGGAAAGGTGTGCGAGGCACGCCACGGACCAAAATCCAGCCTCACCATGCCCCCGCCAGGTGGCGCCCAGCAGGAAGAGAGGGGCCAAGTGAATTTCCGAGGTCAAGTTGGACAGGCCCCTGGGAACAGGGTGCCAGGAAAATGCACCCTGGGCTGGTGGAGCAACACTTCCCACCGACCTTTCCTTTCCCTCTCCCCTTCACGACTCCTCGGAGCCCTGGAGGCTGTGCAACCAGGCCCAGTGGAAAAGAGGATGGAGAAGAAGTGCAGGAAAGTGTCGTCAATGCCCACAGGGTGCCGGCTTCTCCAGGCTCCTCCAAGCCAACCAGGGCAGGATCAACCACCACGGTGACACCCCACTTTGTAACGGGTTGAGCACCCTCCTCCCACCGCGATGGGAAGGAAAAGCACTCAAGGCCCGCCACGGACCGACCAAACCCTGCACACTGTCCCCGCCTGGCGGAGGCCAGCAGGAATAGAGGGGCCAAGTGAATCTCGGAGGTCCGGGTGGACACGCCCACTGGGATAAAGGCGATGTGGAGTGGCACCCCGGATTTGTTGGAGCAACACTTCCCCACCGATCTTTCCTCTCTCTCTCCTGTTCCGGAAACTTCCCAGCCCTGGAGGGTGTGGCCCCAGGCTGAGTGAAATGAGGATGTAGTAGAAGTGCGGGAAAGGGTCGTCACCCCAAACGGGTGCTGGCTTTTTCATACCCCTCCAAATGAAAGAGGGCAGGATCAATCACCAAGGTGAAACCCCTTCATAACGGGAACGAGCACTCTACAGGACCCGCGACGGGAAGGAAAGGCATGCGAGACACGCCAGGGACCAACCTCCCCCCTCATCCGGCGCCCCACTGGGTGGCGCCCTGCAGGAAGAGATGGACCAAGTGACTTTCGGAGGTCAAGTTGGACAAGCCCCCTGGGAACAGGGTGCCAGGGAACGGCACCCCGGGCTTGGTGGAGAAACACTTCTCCACCAAACTTTCCTCTCTCTCTCCCCCACTGGCTCCTCCCAGCCCTGCCTGCTGTGCCCCCGAGCGGAGTGGAAAAAGGATGGAGAAGAAGTGCAGGAAAGGGTCATCACCGCCCACAGGGTGCTGGCTTCTCCCCGCCCCTCCAAGCCAACGAGGGCAGGATCAACCACAACGGCGACCCCTCACTTTTTAACGGGATGTGCACCCTCCTCCCCCCGCGACGGGAAGGAAAAGCATGTGAAACCCGGCAGGGACCGACATCCCTACGCACACCACCCCCGCATGTTGGCGGCCACCAGGAAGAGAGGGGCCAAGCGACTCTCGTAGGTCCCGGGAGACAAGCCCCCTGAGAAAAAGTCGCTGTGGAGCGGACCCGGGTTTGGCGGAGCAACACTTCCCCAACCGGGTGCCGGCTTCTTCACACCCCTCCAATCAAAAGAGGGCAGGATCAATCACCATGGTGAACCCCCTTCATAATTTGAACGAGCACCCTCCTGGACCCGCAACTGGAAGGAAAGGCGTGCGAGAACCGCTAGGGACCAAACTCCCCCCCCATCCGGCCCACCGCCTGCAGCGCCCAGCAGGAAGAGAGGGGCCAAGTGACTCTCAGAGGTCATGTTGGGCACACCCACTGGGAACAAGGTGCCAGGGAACGGCACCCTGTGCTTGGCAGAGCAACACGTCCCCACCGACCTTTCCTCTATCTCTCCCCTTCCTGACACCTCCCAGCCCAGGAGGCTGTCCCCACGGACTGTGTGGAAAACAGGATGGAGATGAAGTGTGGGAAAGTGTCATCACCAACCAAAGGGTGCCAGCTTCTCCCCGCCCCTCCAAGCCGAGGAGGGCAGGATCAACCACAATGATGACCACCAGCTTCGTAACAGGAACCAGCACCCTCCTGCCCCCACGACGGCAAGGCCCGGAAGACCCGCCAGGGACCGAAATTACCCCACATACCGCCCCCCGCCAGGCGGCGCCACCAGGTAGAGAGGAGCAAAGCAATGTTAGGAGGTCCAATTGGACACGCCCCCTGGGAAAAGGGCGCCTCTGAGCGCATGCGGGCTTGGCGGAGAAGCCCTTCCCTCCGACCTTTACTTTATCTCTCACCTTCCCGACTACGTGCTAGCCCTGGAGCCTGTGCCCCCGGGCGGAGTGGAAAAGAGGATGGAAATGAAGTGCAGAAAAGGGTCGTCACCGCCAACCGGGTGTCGGCTTCTCCCCGGCCCTCCATGCCGAGGAGTGCAAGGTCAACATCCACTGCAACACCACACTTCCTAACAGGAATGAGCAGCCTCCTCTCTCTGCGACATAAAGGAAAGGCATGGGAGTCCCGCCAGGGACCGAACTCCCAGCCCTCCCCGATCCCCCATAGGCGGAGGAGAGCAGGAGAAGAGGGGCCAAGTGACTTTCGCAGGTCACGTTAAACACGCCCCCTAGGAACAGGGCACCACGGAGCGGCACACCTGGCTTAGAGGAGCAACACTTCCCCACCGCACTTTCCTCTTTTTCTCCCCTTCCCGACTCCTCCCAGCCCTGGAGGCTGTGCCCCCAGGGGGATGGAAAAGAGGATGGAAAAGAAGTGCAGGAAAGGGTCATCACCGCCCACAGGGTGTCGCCTTATCCCGATCCTCCAAGCCTAGGAGATCAGGATAAACCAGCACGGCGAACCCCAAATTTGTAACGGAAATGAGCACCCTTCTCCCCCTGCGATGGGAAAGAAAGTCACGCGAGAAGTGCCAGGGACTGACCTCCGCCCCACATCGCCCCCCCCCGGGGGTTTGCCGGTAGGAACAGTGGGGCCAAGTGACTTTCAGAGGTTCAGGTGAACACGACCCCTGGGTACAGGTTGCCACCGAGCTGCACCCCGGCCTTGGCAGAGCAACACTTCCTCAACGACCTTTCCTCTCTCTCTCCCCTTCCCGACCCCGTCACAAACATGGAGGCTGTGCCCCAGAGCTGAGTGAAAAGAGGATGGAGTAGAAGTGCACGGAAAGTGTCGTCACTCCCCACCAGGTGCCAGCTTCTCCCCGTGCGTCCAAGCCAACAAGAGCAGGATCAACCACCACGGGGACCCCCCTTTCGTAAAGGGAACGAGCAAGCTCCTGCCCCCTCAGTGGAAGGAAAGGATGCGAGACCCGCCAGAGGCCGACCTCCCCGCCACCCCGACCCATGCCGGGTGGCGAATAGCAGGAAGAGAGGGGCCAAGTGATTTTCGGAGGTCCCGATGGGCACCCCCCCTGGAACCAGGTGCCACGGAGCGGCAACCCGGCTTGGTGGAGCAACCCTTCCCCACCAACCTATCCTCTCTCTCTCCCCTTCTGACCCCGTCCCATCCCCGGAGGCTGTGCCCCAGGGTGGATTGGAAAAGATAATGGAGAACAAGTGCGGGAAAGGGTCGTCACCGCCCAAAGGGTGCCGGCTTCACCACACCCCTCCAAGCCGAAGAGAGCAGGAGAAAGCACCAGGGCGACACCCCACTTTTTAACGGGATGAGCACCCTCCTCCCCCCGAGACATGAAGGAAAGGCGTGCGAGACTTTCCAGGGCCTGACCTCGAACCCAACCCCATCCCATGCCTGTCAGCGGCAGGCATGAATAGAGGGGCCAAGCGAGGCTCAGAGGTCCTGGTGGACATGCACACTGGAAACAGGGCACCGTGAAGCGGTTCCCCGGGTTTCGCATAGCAACATTTCCCCACCGATCTTTCTTCTCTCTCTCCCATTCCCGACCCCGTAACAGCCCCGGAGGCTGTGCACCCTGGCGAGATGTTAAAGAAGATGGACAAGAAGTGCGGGAAAAGGTCGTCACCGCCCACCAGCTGCCGGCTTCTCCATGCCCCTCCCATCCAATGAAGGCAGGATCAACTACCAGAGCAACACTCCACTTTGTAACGGGAATGAGCACCCTCCTGCCCCTGCGACGGGAAGGAAAGGCACGGGAGTCCCGCCAGGGACCGATCTCCCCCCCAAAACGCCCCCTGTCTGGCGGCGCCAACAGGAAGAAAGGGGCAAAGTGATGCTTGGAGGTCCCGGTGGACACCCCACCTGGGAAAAAGGCGCTGTGGAGCGCCCCGCCGGGTTTGGCGGAACAACTCTTCCCCACCAAACTTTCCTCATTCTCTCCCCTTCCCGAATCTTCCCAGCCCCGGTGGCTGTGCCCTGGGCAGAGTGAAAAGAGGATGGAGTAGAAGAGCGGGAAAGGGTCATCACCACCTACCGGGTGCCGGTTTCTTCAAAGCCGTCCAAACCAACGAGGGCAGGGTCAATCACCATGGTGAGCCCCCTTCATAACTGGAATAAGCACCCTCCTGCCACCGCAATGGAAAGGAAAGGCGTGCGAGACCCGCCAGGGACCAACCTCCTCCCTCATCCAGCGCCCCACTGGGCGTCGCCCAGCAGGAAGAGATGCACCAAGTGACTTTCGGAGGTCAAGTTGGACAAGCCCCCTGGAAACAGGGTGCCAGGGAACGGCACCCCAAGCTTGGTGGAGCAACAATTCTCCACCGACCTTTCCTCTCTCTCTCCCATTCCCGACCCCGTCCCAGCCTCTGAGACTGTGCCCCCGGGGCGGAGTGGAAAAGAGGATAGAGAAGAAGTGCGAGAAAGGGTTGTCACCACCCACAGGGTGCTGGCTTCGAACCACCCCTTGAAGCCGAAGAGGGCAGGAGCAACCAACACGGCGATGCCCCACTTTGTAACGGGAATGAGCACCCTCCTCACCCGCGTTGGGAAGGAAAGTCACGCGAGACCCGCCAGGGCCCAACTTCCATCAACACCCAATCCCCTGCGGAGTGGAAAAGAGGATGGAGAAGATGTGCGGGAAAGGGTCGTCACCAACCACAGGGAGCCGGCTTTCCATGCCCCTCGAAGCCAAGGAGGGGAGGATCAAACACCATGTCGAACGCCAGCTTCCTAATAGGAACCAGCACCCCCGCGACGGGAAGGCCCGAGAGACCGGCCAGGGACTGACCTCACCCCCCACCTGGTCCCCCGCTGGGCGGCGCCCAGCAGGAAGAGGGGACCAAGTGATTCTCAGAGGTCAGGTTGGACATGAACCCTGGGAACAGGGCGCCTCTGAGCGCATCCCGGGCTTGGTGGAGCAACCCTTCCCCACAGACCTTTACTTTCTCTCTCACCTTCCCGACCCCGTCCCAGCCCCGGAGGCTGTGCCCCCAGGCTGAGTGAAAATAGGATGTAGTAGAAGTACGGGCAAGGGTCGTCACCCCACACAGGGTGCCGGTTTCTTCACACCCCTCCAAACAAAGGAGGGCAGAATCAATCACCATGGTGACCACCTTTCAAAACTGGAACGAGCACCCTCCTGCCACCGTGACGGGAAGGAAAGGCGTGCGAGACCCGCTAAGGACCGAACTCCCCCCTCACCCGGCCCCCCGCCAGGTGGGGCCCAGCAGGATGAGAGGGGCCAAGTGAATCCCCGAGGTCAAGTTGGACAGGCCCCTGGGAACACAGTGCTAGGGAACGGCTCCCCGGGCTTATGGAGCAACACTCCCCAGCGACCTTTCCTATCTCTCTCCCTTTCCCGATGCCTAGGAGCCCTGGAGACTGTGCCCCCAGGCCCAGTGGAAAAGAGGATGGAGAAGAAGTGCAGGAATGGGTCGTCACTGCCCACAGGGTGCTGGCTTCCCCCCCGCCCCTAGAAGCCGATGAGGGCAGGGAAACCACCACGATGTATCGCACTTTGTAATAGGAATGAGCACGCTCCTCCCTCCGAGATGTGAAGGAAAGGCGCGCGAGACCCGCCAGGGCCTGACCTCGAAACCCCAACCCATCCCCTGCCTGTCCGCGGCTGGCACGAAGAGAGGGGCCAAGCGAGGCTCGGAGGTCCTGGTGGACACGCCCCCTGGGAAAAGGGCGCAATGCATCGGCCCCCCAGGCTTCGCATAGCAACCTTTCCCCACCAATCTTTCTTCTCTCTCTCCCATTCCCGACACCTTCCCAGCCCCGGAGGCTGTGCATCCGGGCGGAATGTTAAAGAAGATGGAGAATAAGTGCGGGAAAAGATCTTCACTGCCCACCTGCTGCCAGTTTTCCCCGCACCTCCAAGCCAAGGAGTGCAGGATCAACCACCACTGCGACCCCCCACTTCGTAATTGGAAGGAGCAGCCTCCTCTCACAGCGACAGAAAGGAAAGGCGTGGGAGACTCGCCAGGGACCGAACTCCCAGAGCAACCTGCCCCACACCGGGCAGTGGACAGCAGAAAGGGAGTGGCCAAGTTACTATCCGAGGTCACGTTAGACACGCCCCCTAGGAACAGGGCACCACGGAGCGGCACCACAGGCTTCGCGGAGCAACACTTCCCCACCGAACTATCCTCTTTCTCTCCCCTTCCCGACCCCGTCCCAGCCCCGGAACTGTGCCCCAGGGCTGAGTGAAAAGAGCATGAAGTAGAAGTGCAGGGAAAGTGTTGTCATCCCCAACCAGGTGCCGGAGTCTCTCCACGCCTCCAAGCCAACGAGGGCAGGATCAACCACCACAGAGAACCCCCATTCGTAAAGGAAATGAGCACCCACGTGCCCCCGTGATGTGAAGGAAAGCAGTGCGATTCCGGCCAGAGACCGACCTTCGCCCTATCCCGCCCCAAACCCAGCGGCGGACAGCAGGAACAGAGGGGCCAAGTGACTCTCAGAGGTCCCCGTGGACACGCCCCTTTGGAAAAAGGCGCTATGGATCGGCCCCCCGAGCTTGACGGAGCAACCCTTCCCCACCAAACTTTCCTGTCTCTCTCCGGCTTTACCACACAACTCCAAGCTGAAGAGGGCAGGAGAAACCACCAGGGCAACACCCCACTTTTTAAGGGGATGAGCACCCTCCTTCCCCCGCGACATGAAGGAAAGGTGCGCGAGACCTGCCAGGGTCTGACCTCAAACCCAACCCCATCCCCTGCCTGTTGGCGGCAAGCATGAAGAGAGGGTCCAAGCGAGGCTCGGAGGTCCTGGTGGAAACGCCCCCTGGAAACAGGGCGCCGTGCAGCGGCCCCCCGGGCTTCGCGTAGCAACCCTTCACCACCCATCTTTCTTCTCTCTCTCCCATTCCCGACCTCGTCACAGCCCCGGAGGCTGTGCAACCGGGCAGAATGTTAAAGAAGATGGAGAAGAAGTGCGGGAAAAAGTCTTCACCGCCCACTGGCTGCTGGCTTCTCCAAGCCCCTCTAATCCAAGGAAGGCAGAATCAACTACCACAGCGACACTCCACTTTTTAACAGGAATGAGCACCCTCCTGCCCCTGCGACGGGAAGGAAAGGCACGCGAGAACCGCCAGGGACAGATCTCCCCCCCAAACTGCCCCCTGTCTGGCGGCGCCAACAGGGAGAAAGGGGCAAAGCCATGATGGGAAGTCCCGGTGGACACGCCACCTGGGAAAAAGGCGCTGTGGAGCGCCCCCCCTGGGTTTAGCGGAGCAACCCGTCCCCACCGAACTTCCCTCTCTCTCTCCCATTCCCGACCCTTCCCAGCCCCTAAGGCTGTGCACCTGGGCGGAATGTTAAAGTGGATGTAGAAGATCAATCACCAAGGTGAAGCCCCTTCTTAACGGGAACGAGCACCCTCCTGGACCGGCGACTTGAAGGAAAGGCGTGCAAGACTCGCTAGGGACCGAACTCCAAAGCCATCCGGCCGCCCGCCGGAGAGCGCCCAGCAGGAGAGAGGGGCCAAGTGACTCTCAGAGGTCACGTTGGACACACCCACTGGGAACAGGGTGCCAGGGAAAAGGCACCCTGTGCTTGGCAGAGTAACACTTCCCCACCGACCTTTCCTCTCTCTCTCCCCTTCCTGAAACCTCCCAGCCCTGGAGGCTGTGCACACGGACTGAATGGAAAGCAAGATGGAGAAGAAGTGTGGGAAAGGGTCGTCACCGACCACAGGGTGCCGGCTTCTCCCAGCCCCTCCAAGCTGAGGAGGGCAGGATCAACCACCATGGCGACCCCCAGGTTCATAACAGGAACCAGCACCCTCCTGTCCCCGCGACAGGAAGTCCTGGAAGACCCACAAGGGACCGAACTTATACCCCACACCACCTCCCGCTGGGCGTCACCACCAGGAAAAGAGGAGCAAAGCAATGCTAGGAGGTCCCATTGGACACGCCCCCTGGGAACTGGGCGCTTCTGAGCACATGCGGGCTTGGCGGAGAAGCCCTTCCCAACCGACCTTTACTCTCTCTCTCACCTTCCCGACCACGTCCCAGCCCTGGTAGTTATGCCCCCAGTCAGAATGAAATGAGGATGGAGTAAAAGTGCGGGAAAGGGTTGCCAACCCCAACCGGGTGCCAGCTTCTTCACACCCCTCCAAACGAAAGAGGGCAGCAGAAATCACTGCGTTGAACCCCCTTCATAACGGGAACGAACACTCTCCTGGACTCGTGACTGGAAGGAAAGATGTGCGAGACCCGCTAGGGACCGAACTGAACCCCATCCAGCCCCGAGCCGGAGTTGCCCAACAGGAATGTGGGGCCAAGTAATTCTTAGAGGTCAAGTTGGACTGCCCCCTGGGAAAAGTGCGCAGGGAGCGGCACCACAGCCTTGGCAGAGCAGCACTTCCCCTCTGACCCTTCCTCTCTCTACCCATCCCCACCCCGTTCCAGCCCCGGAGGCTGTGCCCCAGGGTGGATTGGAACAGAGGATGCAGAAGAAGTGCGGGAAAGGTTCGTCACTGCCCACAGGGTGACGGCTTCACCCCGCCCCTCCAAGCCGGAGAGGGCAGGAGCAACCACCACAATGTACCCCACTTTGTAATTGGAATGAGCACCGTCCTCCAGCCCCAATGTGAAGGAATGTCCCAAGAGACCCGCCAGGGCCTGACCTCCATCCCCAACCCATCCCTTGCCTGTCTGCGGTGGGCATGAAGAGAGGGGCCAAGCGAGGCTCGGAGGTCCTGGTGGACACGCCCCCTGGGAACAAGGCACCTTGCAGCAGTCCCCCGGGCTTCACGTAGCAACCCTTCCCCACCGATCTTTCTTCTCTCTCTCCCATTCCCGACCCCATCCCAGCACCAGAAACTGTGCACCAGGGCAGAATTTTAAAGAAGATGGAGAAGAAGTGCGGGAAAAAGTCGTCACCCCCAACCGGGTGCCGACTTTTTCACACCCCTCCAAACCAACGAGGGCAGGATTAATCCCCAAGGTGACCCCACCTTCATAACGGGAACGAGCAGTCACCTGCCCACGCGATGGGAAGAAAAAGCGTGTGATACCCGCCAGGGACAGACCTCTCCTCCCACCCCGCCAACCTACAGGCTTCCCCCAGCATGAAGAATGGGGCCACGTGACTCTCGGAGGTCACGTTGGACACGCTACCTGAGAACAGGGCGCCACAGAGCGGCTCCCCGGCCTTGGCGAAACAACCCTTCCCCACTGACCTTTCCTCTCTTTCTCCCATTCTCGACCCCGTCCCAGCCTCTGATACTGTGCCCCCGGGCGGAGTAGAAAAGAGGATGGAGAAGAAGTGCGAGAAAGTGTCATGACCACCCACAGGGTGCCGGCATCACCCCGTCCCTCGAAGCCGAAGGAGGCAGGAGCAACCAACACGGCGTTGTCCCACTTTGTAATGGGAATGAGCACCCTCCTCCCCCGAGTTGGGAAGGAAAATCATGTGAGACCCGCCCGATCCCGTTTTCCATCCCCACCCAATCCCGTGCCGGTCAGCTGCGGGCAGGAAGAGAGGGGCAAAGCGAGGCTCGGAGGTCCTGGTGGACATGCCACCTGGGAACAGGGCACCACTGAGAGCTTCCAGAGCTTGGTGGACCAACACTTACCCACCGACCTTTCTGCTCTCGCTCCCCTTCCCAGCCCCGGAGGCTGTGCCCCAGGGCTGAGTGAAAAGAGGATGGAGTAGAAGTGCGGGAATAAGTCGTCACCCCCCACCGGGTGCCGGTTTCATCACACCCGTCCAAACCAAGGAGGGCAGGATCAATCACCATGGTGACACTCCCTTAATAAGTGGACGAGCACCATCCTGTCACCACGATGGGAAGGAAATGGGTTCAAGTCCCGCCCGGGACCAACCACCCCCCTAAACCCGGCAACACACCGGGCGACGCCCAGCAGGAAGAGAGGAGCCAAGTGACTCTCGGAGGTGAAGTTGGACAAGCCCCCGTGGAACACGGTGGCAGGGAGTGGCACCCCGGGCTTGGCGGAGCAACGCTTCCCCACAGACCTTTTCTCTCTCTCTCCCCTTCCCGACCCCATATCAGCCCTGGAAGTCAAGCCCCTGTGCGGAGTTAAAAGAGGATGGAGTAGAAGTGCAGGAAAGGGTCGTCACCTCCCAACTGCTGCCGGCTTCTACCCACCCCTCCAAGACCAGGAGGGCAGGATCAACAACCATGGTAATCCCCCTCTTCCTAAGGGGAACAAACACCTTCCTGCCCCCGCAGAGGGAAGAAAATGCGTGAGAGACCCGCTGGGTACCTACCTCCCCCATCAACCCGTCCCCAGCTGGTGGGGCATTCAGCAGGAAGAGAGGAGTCAAGCGACGTTCGGAGGTCCAGGTGCACAAGTCCCCTGTGAACAAGGCGCCGCAGAGCTGCCCCCGACCTTGGCGAAGCAACCCTTCCCCACTGACCTTTCCTCTCTCTCTCCCATTCCCGACCCCATCCCAGCCTCTGAGACTGTACCCCTGGGAGGAGTGGAAAAGGGGATGGAGAAGAAGAGTGAGAAACAGTCATCACCACCCACAGGTTGCCGGCTTCACCCCGCCCCTCGAAGCCGAAGAGGGCAGGAGGAACCAACACGGCGACGCCCCTCTTTGTAACAGGAATGAACACAGGCCTCCACCCAGGTTGGGAAGAAAAGTCATGCGAGACCCGCCAGGGCCCGTCTTCTATCCCCACCCAATAACCTGCCGGTCGGCCGCGGACAGGAAGGGAGGGACAAAGTGAGGCTCGGAGGTCCTGGTGGATATGCCCCCTGGGAACATGCACCACTGAGCGCATCCAGGGCTTGGTGGAGCAACCCTTCCCCACTGACCTTTACCTCTCTCTCTCCCCTTCCCAGCCCCGGAGGCTGTGCCCCAGGGATTAGTGAAAAGAGGATGGAGTAGAAGTGGGGGAATAATCTTCACCCCCCACCGGGTGCCATTTCTTCACACCCCTCCAAAGCAAAAAGGGCAGGATCAATCACCATGGTGACACCATCTTCATAACTTGAACGAACACCATCCTGCCACCGAGACGGGAAGGAAAGAGGTGCAAGAGCCACCAGTGACAGACCACCACCCCAAACCCGCCAACCCACCCGGCAGCGCCAAGTAGGAAGAGAGGGGCCAAGTGACTCTCGGAGGTGAAGTTGGACAAGCCCCCTGGGAACAGGGTGCAAGGGAGCGGCACCCCGGTCTTGGCGGAGCAACATTTCCCCACCAACATTCCTCTCTCTCTCCCGTTCAGGACACCTCCCAGCCCTGGAGGCTGTGCCTACGGGCAGAGTGGAAAGGAGGATGGAGAAGAAGTGCGGGAAAGGGTCGTCACCACCCACAGGTTGCCGGCTTCTCCATGCCCCTCCAAGCAGAGGAGGGGAGGATCAAACAACATTGCGAACCCCAGATTCGCAACAGGAACCAGCACCCTTCGCCTTCGCGAAGGTAAGGCCTGGGAGACCAGCCAGGGACTGACCTCATGCCCCAGCTGGCCCCCCCTTTGGGCAGCGCCCAGCAGGAAGAGAGGGTCCAAATGACTCTCAGAGGTCACTTTGGACATGAACCCTGGGGACAGGGCGCCTATGAGCGTATCCCGGGCTTGGCAGAGCAACGCTTCCCAAAGACCTTTTCGCTCTGTCTCCCCTTCCCTACCCCGTCTCAGTCCTGGAAGCCATGCCCCGTGCGGAGTGAAAAGAGGATGGAGTAGAAGTGCAGGAAAGGGTCGGCACCTCCCAACGGCTGCCGGCTTCTACCCACCCCTCCAAGACCAGGAGGGCAGGATCAACAACCATGGTGATCCTCCTCTTCATAAGGGGAACAAACACCGTCCTACCCCCGCGAAAAGAAGAAAAGGCATGAGAGAACCGCTAGGTAAAGACCTCCCCCATCAACCCGTCTCTGGCCTGGGGGCCGTTCAGCAGGAAGAGAGGGGTCAAGAGACGTTTGGAGGTCCAGGTGCACAAGCCTCCTGGGAACAAGGCGCTGCAGAGCGGCCCACCGAGCTTGGCGAAGCACCCCTTCCCCACCGACATTTCCTCTCTCTCTCCCATTCCCGACCCTGTCCCAGCGTCTGAGACTAAGCCCCCGGACAGAGTGGAAAAGAGGATGGAGAAGTGCGAGAAATTGTCGTCACCACCAACAGGGTGCCGGCTTCACACCGACCCTCGAAGCCGAAGAGGGCAGGAGCAACCAACACGGCGAGGCCCCACTTTTTAATGGGAATGAGCACCCTCCTCCCCCCGCGTTGAGAAGGAAAGTCACGCGAGACCCGCCATGGCCCGAATTCCATCCCCACCCAATCCCTTGCCGGTAGGAGGCAGGGAAGAAGAGACGGGCAAAGCGTGGCTCAGAGGTCCTGGTGAACATGACCCGTGGGATAAGGGCACCGCTGCGCACATCCAGGGCTTGGTGGACCAACTCTTCCCCACCGACATTTTCTCTCTCTCTCCCCTTCCCAGCCCCGGAGGCTGTGCCCCAGGACTGAGTGAAAAGAGGATGAAGTAGAACTGCGGGAGTAAGTCGTCACCCCCCACCAGGTGCCAGTTTCTTCACACCCCTCCAAACCAACAAGGGCAGGATCAATCACCATGGTGACACCCCCTTCATAACTGGAACGAGCAACATCCTGGCACCGCAACGGGAAGGAAAGGTGTGCAAACCCGCCAGGGACCGACCAACCCCCCAAACCCGGCAGCACGCCAGGCGGCGCCCAGCAGGAAGAGAGGGACCAAGTGACTCTCGGAGGTGAAGTTGGACAGCCCCCTGGGAACAGGGTGCCTGGGACGGCACCCCGTGCTTGGCGGAGCCACACTTACCCACCAAACTTTCATTTCTCTCTTCCCTTAAGGACACCACCCAGCCCTGGAGGCTGTGCACATGGGCAGAGTGGAAAAGAGGATAGAGAAGAAGTGCAGGAAAGGGTTGTCACCACCCACAGGGTGCCGGCTTCTCCATGGCCCTCCAAGCTGAGGAGGGGAGGATCAAACACCATTGCGACCCCCAGCTTCGTAACAGGAACCAGAACCCTTCTGACCCCACGACGGGAAGGCCCGGGAGACCGGCCAGGGACAGACCTCATCCCCCAGCCGGCCCCTCGCTGTGTGGCGCCCAGCAGAAATAGAGGGGCCAAGTGACTCTCAGAGGTCATTTTGGACAGGAACCCTGGGAACAGGGCGCTTCTGAGCACATCCCGGACTTGGCGGAGCAACCCTTCCCCACAGAGCTTTACTCTCTCTCTACCTTCCCCACCCCGTCCCAACCCTGGAGGCTGTACCCCAGGTGGAGTGGAAAAGAGGATGGAGAAGAAGTGCGGGAAAGGGTCATCACCGCCCACCGGGTGCTGGCTTCCCCCGCACCACCAAGCCGAGGAGTGCAGGATCAACCACCACTGCGAACCCCCTCTCTGTAACAAGAACCAGCAGCCTCTTCTCACAGCGATGGAAAGGAAAGTCGTGGGAGATTCGCCAGGGACCGACCTCCCAGCCCAACCCGCCCCACCCCGGGCAGCGGACAGCAGGAAGAGAGGGGCCAAGTGTATCTCGGTGGTCACGTTAGACAGACCCACTAAAAGCAGGGCGCCACGGAGCAGCACTCCGGGCTTGGCGGAGCAACACTTCCCCACCAAACTTTCCTCTCTCTCTCCCCTTCATGACCCCATCCCAGACACGGAGATTGTTCCCTTAATGGATTGGAAAAGAGGATGGAGAACAATTGCGTTAAAGTGTCATCACCGACCACCGGCTGCCGAATTCTCCTCGCCCATCCAAGCCAAAGAGGGCAGGATCAACCACCACGGTGACCCCCCAATTTGTAACGGGAAAGAGCACACTCCTGCCTCCGCGACGGAAAAGAAAGGAACAAGAGACCAGCCAGGGACCTATCTCCCCCCCAAAACTCCCCCTGTCTGGCGGCGCCAATAGTAAGATATCTGCAAAGAGATGCTGGGAGGTCCCGGTGGACACGTCCCCTGGGAACAGGGCCCCTTCAAGCGGCACTCCGGGATTGGCGGAGCAACGCTTCTCCACAGACCTTTTCTCTCTGTCTCCCCTTCCCGACCCCGTCTCAGCCCTGGAAGCCATGCCTCCAGGCGGAGTGAAAAGAAGATGGAATAGAAGTGCAATCAAGGGCCGTCACCTCCCACCGGCTGCTGGTTTCTACCCACCCCTCCAAGACCAGGAGGGCAGGATCAACAAACATGGTGGTCCCCCTCTTCATAAGGGGAACGAACACCCTTCTGCCCCCGCGAAGGGAATAAAAGGCGGGAGAGACCCGCCAGGTACCGACCTCCACCATCAACCCATCCCCGGACGGGGGGGGGCGTTCAGCATGAAGAGAGGGGTCAAGCGACATTCGGAGGTCCAGGTGCCAAAGCACCCTGGGAACAAGGTGCCACAAATCGGCCCCCCGAGCTTGGCGAAGCAACCCTTCCCCACTGATCTATCCTCTCTCTCTCCCAATCCCAACCCCTTTCCAGCCTCTGAGACTAAGCCCCCAGACGGAGTGGAAAAGAGGATGGAGAAGAAGTGTGAGAAAGGGTCGTCACCACCCACAGGGTGCTGGCTTCACCCAGCCCCTCGAAGCCTAAGAGGGCAGGAGCCACCAACATGGCGATGCCCCACTTTGTAACGGGAATGAGCACCATCCTCCCCCCAAATTGTGAAGGAAAGTCACGCGAGACCCGCCACGGCCCGTCTTCCATTCCCACACAATCCCCTGCTGTTCCGCGGCGGCCAGGAAGAGAGGGGCAAAGCGAGGCACGGAGGTCCTGGTGAAAATGCCCCCTGGGAACAGGGCACCGCTGAGCGCATCCAGGGCTTGGTGGAGCCAACTTCCCCACCGACCTTTCCTCTGTCTCTCCCCTTCCTAGCTCCAGAGGCTGTGCCCCAGGACTGAGTGAAATGAGGATGGAGTAGAAGTGCGGGAACAAGTCGTCACCCCCCACCGGGTGCCGGTTTCTTCACACCCCTCCAAACGAAAGAGGGCAGTATCAATCACCACGGTGAACCCCCTTCATAACGGGAATGAGCACGCTCCTGTACCCGCGACGGGAAGGAAAGGCATGCAAGACCCACTAGGGACCGACTTCAACCCCATCCAGCCACGAGCCAGCGTTGCCCAACAGGAAGAGTGGGGCCAAGTAACTCTCAGAGGTCAAGTTGGACACGCCCCCTGGGAACAGGTTGCCAGGGAGCTGCACCCCGGACTTGGCAGAGCAACACTTCCCCTCTGACATTTCCTCTCTGTACCCTTCCCAACCCCGTCCCAGCCCCGGAGGCTGTGCCCTTAGAGGATTGGAAAAGAAGATGGAGAAAAAGTGTGGGAAAGGGTCCTCACCACCCACCGGCTGCTGGATTCTCCTCGCCCCTCCAAGCCAATGTGGGTAGGATCAAACACCACGGAGAATCCCCACTTTGTAACGGGAAAGAACAAATTCCTGCCTCCGTGGCGGGAAAGAAAGTCACACGAGACCCGCTAGGGACTGAACTCTCCCCCTTAAAATGCCCCTGTCGCGCGGCGCCACAGGAAGAGACGGGCAAAGCCATGCTGGGAGGTCCCAGTGGACACATCCCCTGGGAACAGGGCCCCTTCAAGCGATACCCCGGGCTTGGCAGAGCAACGCTTCCCAAAGACCTTTTCTCTCTCTCTCCCATTCCCGACCCTGTCTCAGCCCTGGAAGCCATGGCCCCAGGCGGAGTGAAAAGAGGAAGGAGTAGAAGTGCAGGAAAGGGTCATCACTTCCCAACGGCTGCCGGCTTCTACCCACCCCTCCAAGACCAGGAGGGCAGGTTCAACAACCATGGTGATCCCCCTCTTCCTAAGGGGAACGAAAACCCTCCTGCCCCTGAAAAGGGAGGAAAATGCGTGAGAGACCCGCTAGGTACCGACCTCCCCCATCAACCCGTCCCCAGCTGGGGGGGCGTTCAGCAGGAAGAGAGGAATCATGCAAAGTTCCGAGGTCCAGGTGCACAAGCCCCCTGGGAAGAAGGCGCCGCAGAGTGGCCCCCTGAGCTTGGTGAAACAACAATTCCCCACCGACCTTTCCTCTCTCTCTCCCATTCCCGACCCTGTCCCAGCCTCTGAGACTGTGCCCCCGGAGGGATTTGAAAAGAGGATTGAGAAGACCTGCGAGAAAGGGTCGTCACCACCCACAGGGTGCTGGCTTCACCCCGCCCCTCGTAGCCGAAGAGTGCAGGAGCAACTAACACGGCGACGTCTCACTTTGTAACCGGAATGAGCACCCTCCTTCCCCCGCGTTGGGAAGGAAAGTCCCGCGCCGCCCGCCAGGGCACAACTTCCATCCCTACCCAATACCCTGCTGGTAGGCGGCGGGCAGGAAGAGAGGGGCAAGGCAAGGCTCAGAGGTTCCGGTTGACATGCCCCCTGGGAAAAAGGCGATGTGGAGCAGCCCACCGGGCTTGGGGGAGCAACTCTTACCCACCGACCTTTCTTTTCTCTCTCCCCTTCCTGACCCTGCCTAGCCCTGGAGGTTTTGCCCCCGGGCTGAGTGAAATGAGGATGGAGTAGAAGTCCGGGAAAGGGTCGTCACCCCCAAACGGGTGCCGGATTTTTTAACATCCCTCCAAACGAAAGAGGGCTGGATCCATCACCACGGTAAACCCACTTCATAACGGGAATGAGCACCCTCCTGGACCCGTGACTGGAATGAAAGGCGTGCGAGACCCGATAGGGACCAACCTCACCCCCATCCAGCCTCCTGCCGAGGTCGCCCAAAAGGAAGAGTGGGGCCAAGTAACTCTCAGAGGTCAAGTTGGACACGCCCCCTGGGAACAGTGTGCCAGGGAGCGGCACCCCCACCTTGGCGGAGCAACTCTTCCCCTCTGACCTTTCCTCTCTCCACCCTTCCGAACCCTGTCCCAGTCCCAGAGGCTCTGTCCCAGGGTGGATTGGAACAGAGGATTGGGATCAAGCACGGGAAAGGATTGTCACTGCCCACAGGGTGCCGGCTTCACCCCGCCCCTCCAAGACGGAGACGGCAGGAGCAACCACCACGATGTACCCCACTTTATAATAGGAATGAGCACCCACTTCCCCCCACGACGTGAAGTAAAGGCGCGCGAGATCCACCAGGGCCTTACCTCGAACCCCACCCCATCCCCTGCCTGTCGGTGGCGGACATGGGGAGAGGGGCCCAGCGAGGCTAGGAGGTAATGGTGGACACGCCCCCTGGGAACAGGGCGCTGTGCAGCGGCCCCCCGGACTTTGCGTAGCAACCCTTCCCCACAGATCTTTCTTCTCTCTCTCCCATTCCTCACCCAGTCCCAGCCCCGGAGGCTGTGCACACGGGCGGAATGTTAAAGAAATGGAGAAGAAGTGAAGGCAAAGTTCGTCACCGCCCACCGGCTGCGGGCTTCTCCAAGCGCCTCCAATCCAAGGAGGGCAGGATCAACTACCACGGCGACACTCCACTTTGTAACGGGAATGAGCACCCTCCTGCCCCTGGGACGGGAAGGAAAGGCAGGAGATACCCGACAGGGACAGATCTCCCCCCAAACCGCCCCCTGTTGGGCGGCGCCAACAGGAGGATAGGGGCAAAGCAATGCTGGGAGGTCCCGGTGGGCACGCCCACTGGGGACAGGGCGCCTGTGAGCTCATCCAGGGCTTGGCGGAGCAACCCTTCCTCACCGAACTTTCCTCTCTCTCTCCCCTTCCGGACTCTTCCCAGCCCCGGTGGCTGTGCCCCCAGGCGGAGTGTAAAGAGGTTGGAGTAGAAGAGTGGCAAAGGGTCATCACCGCCCACTGGGTGCCGGTTTCTTCAAAGCCCTCCAAACCAACGAGTGCAGGATCCATCACCATGATGAGTCCCCTTCATAACCGGAACAATCACCCTCCTGCCACCGCGACGGGAATGAAAGGAGTGTGAGACCCGCCAGGGACCAACCTCCCCCCTCATCCAGCGCCCGCTGGGTGGTGCCCAGCAGGAAGAAATGGACCAAGTGACTTTCGGAGGTGAAGTTGTACAAGCCCCCTGGGTACAGGGTGCCAGGGAATGGCACCCCGGGTTTGGCGGAGCAAAACTTCCCAACCGAACTTCCTTTTTCTCTCCCCTTCCCGTCCCCCGTCCCAGAACGGGGGCTGTGCCTTAGGGCTGAGTGAAAAGAGGATGGAGTAGAAGTGCACGGAACGTGTTGTCACCCCCCACAGGTGCCAGCATCTCCCTGCGTGTCCAAGCAAACAAGTGTAGGATCAACCACCACGGCGACCCCCCCTTCGTAAAGGGAACGACCACTCTCCTGCACCCGCGATGGGAAGGAAAGGATGCGAGACACGACAGAGACCAACCTTCCCCACACCCCGACCCATGCTGGGCGGCGGATAGCAGGAAGTGAGGAGCCAAGTGATTCTCGGAGGTCGCGATGTACACCCCCCTGGGAACCAGGCGCCAGAGGGTGGCACCCCGGCCAGTCGGAGCAACCCTTCCCCACCAACCTATCCCCTCTCTCTCCCCTTTCCGACCCTGTCACAACCCCCTAGGCTGTGCCCCAGGGTGGATTGGAAAAGAGGATGGAGAACAAGTGCTGGAAAGTGTCATCACTGCCCACAGGGTGCCGGCTTCAACCCACCCATCCAAGCCAAAGTGGGCAGAAGAAACCACCACGGTGGCACCCCTCTTTGTAACGGGAAAGAGCACACTCCTGCCTCCGCGACGGGAAAGAAAGGCACGCGAGAACCGCCAGGATCCGTTCTCCCCACCCAAACCGCCCCCATCGGGCGGCGCTAACAGGAAGAGAGGGGCAAAGCAATGTTGGGAGATCCCGGTGGACTCGCACCCTATGGACAGGGTGCCTCTGAGCGCATCCAGGACTTGGCGTAGCGACACTTCCCCACCGACCTTTCCTCTCTCTCTGTCTTTCCCGACCCTTCCCAGCACCTGAGGCTGTGCCCCCAGGATGAGTGAAATGAGGATGGAGTTGAAGTGCGGGAAAGGGTCATCACCCCCCACAAGGTGCCGGTTTCTTCACACCCCTCCAAACCAACGAGGGCAGAATCAATCACCATGGTGACCACCCTTCGTAACTGGAATGAGCACCCACCTGCCACCGCGACGGGAAGGAAAGGTGTGCGAGATCCACCAGGGACCGAACTTCCCCCTCACCCGGCCCCCCGCCAGGTGGCACGCAGCAGGAAGTGAGGGGCCAAGTGAATCTCCGAGGTCAAGTTGTACAGGCCCCTGGGAACAGGGTGCCAGGGAACGGCACCCCGGGCTGGCGGAGCAAATCTCCCCACCGACCATTCCTCTCTCCCCTTACCAACTCCTCGGAGTCCTTGAGGCTGTGTCCCCAGGCCCAGTGGAAATGAGGATGGAGAGGAAGTGCAGAAAAGGGTCGTCACTGCCCACAGGCTGCCGGCTTCTCCCCTCCGCTCCAAGCCAACGGGGGCAGGATCAACCACCACGGTGACACCCCACTTTGTAATGGGATGAGCACCCTCCTCCCCCCGTGACGTGAAAGGAAAGCACGCGAGACCAGTCACGGACTGACCAACCCCCGCACACCGCCCAGCCGAGCGGAGGCCAGCAGGAATATAGGGGCTATGTGAATCTCGGAGGTCCCGGTGGACACGCCCCTGAGAAAAAGGTGCTGTGGAGAGGCCCCCCGGGTATGTTGTAGCAAACCTTCCCCACTGACCTTTCCTCTCTCTGTCCTGTTCCCTACCCTTCCCAGCCCTGGAGGCTGTGCCCCCGGCCTGAGGAAAATGAGGAAGGAGTAGAAGTGTGGGAAAAGTTCATCACCCAAAACCGGGTGCCGGCTTCTTCACACCCCTCCTAACGAAAGAGTGCAGGATGAATCACCACGGTAAACCCCCTTCATAACGGGAATGAGCAACCTCCTGTAACCGCGACGGGAAGGAAAGACATGAAAGACCCTCTAGGGAACGACCTACCCCCCATCAGGCCCCCAGCTGGCATCGCCCAACAGGAAATGTGGGGCCAAGTAACTCTCAGAGGTCAACTTGGACACTCCCCCTGGGAACAGGGTGCAAGGGTCGGCACCCTGGCTTTGTCAGAGCAACACTTCCCCTCTGACCTTTCCTCTCTCTCCCATTCCCGACCCCGTCCCAGCCCCGGAGGCTTTGCACCTGGTGGAATGTTAAAGAGGATGGAGAAAAGTGCGGAAAGGGTCGTCAAAGCCCACAGGTTGCAGGCGTCTCCATGCTTCTCCAAGCCGAGGAGGGGAGGTTCAAACACCATGGTGAATCCAAGCTTCGTAACAGGAACCAGCACCCTTCTGCCCCCGCGATGGGAAGGCCCAGGAGACCAGCCAGGGACTGA
>PVKS010034328.1:0-20971 GCA_004027875.1 Aplodontia rufa | reverse complement strand
CTCAAGGGCCGAATGGTTTCTCTCATCTGTGGAAGCTAGAATACATCGGGAAGCAGTATGTTAAATGGCTAAGCTAATAATAACCTCAAATTGTATGATTCTTTACGCAAACAGGGGGATGACTGCCTAGGATACCTGGAGGTGTAGGGTGGGGGACAGGGTGGGGGGAGGGCTTAGGAAGGATATCTAGGAGACTGGAGGGTGGGAATATGGAGGAATCATCTCAGAAGGAGATCTCTGACCTCCACGAGATATCCATTTAACTCAGGGGGTCTTCTGGGGAGAACAATGGGGAACCCAAGCGGGGCATCCATGACATGGCATTAGCCTTGGATAACTAAGTATATATACATTTGTTCTTGATTGTTTGACAATGTTTACCCCTCAATTGTAACTCCATACTGATCTAATAAGAAAATGGCCATTCTACCCAAGGCCCTATACAGATTTAAAGCAATCCCTATCAAGATACCAATGTCATTCTTTACGGATATAGAAAAAGCAATACTCAAATTTGTATGGACTAACAGAAGACCCAGAAAAGCCAAAACATTGCTCAGCAAGAAGGAGGAAGCAGGTGGTATCTCAATTCCTGACCTGAAACTATACTATAGGGCTATACTAACAAAAACAGCATGGCATTAGCATCAAAACAGAACTGAAGACCAATGGAATAGAATAGATGATTCTGAGATAAACCCCCATACGTTTAATTATCTGATGTTTGATAAAGGGGGCAAAAGCATAGTGTGGAAGACAGATAGCCTGTTCAACAAATGGTGTTGCACAAATTGGGCAGCCATATGTAGACAACTGAAATTGGATCCTTACCTTTCACCCTGCACAAAAATTAAATCAAAATGGTTCAAAGATCTGGATATTAAACCTGCAACCTTACATTGCTTGAAAAAGAAGTAGTATCAACATTACATGACCAAGGGGTTGGCACTGCCTTCCTTAACAAAACACCCATGGCACAAGCAGTAACGTCAAGAATAAATGAATGGGATGCAATTAAACTAAAAAGCTTTTGCAAAGCTAAAGATGCAGTCAAGAGTCCCAAGAGAGAACTTACAGAATGGGAGAAAAAAATTTTCCTGCTACACCTCTTTCAGAGGGCTAATATCCAGAATATACAAAGAACTCAAAAAAATAAACACCAAAACCACAAATAATCCAATCAATAAATGGGCTATGGAACTAAAAAGAAACTTCTCAACAGAGGAAGTCCCAAAAGCCCATAAACATATTAAAAAATGCTCTCCATCACTAGCAATAAGAGAAATGCAAATCAAAATTTCACTGAGATTCCACCTCACCCCGGTTAGAGTGGCAAAAATGAAGAATACAAACAATGACAGATGCTGGAGGGGCTGTGGGAAAAAAGGAACACTGCTGCATTGCTGGTGGGGCTGCAAACTGGTACAGCCACTCTGGAAAGCAGTGTGGAGACTCCTCAAAAAATTAGGGTTAGAACCGCCTTTTGGCCCAGCTATCCCACCCCTGGGTATCTTCCCACAAGAGCTAGAATCAGCATTCTACAGAGGCATGGTTACATCAATGTTTATAGCAGCTTAACTTACTATAGCTAAATTATGGTACCAACCTGGATGCTCCTCACTTGATGATTGGATTCAAAAATGTTGGTACACATATACAATGGAATACTACTCAGCTATTAGAGAAAATGATATTATGGCACTTGCAGCCAAATGGATGGAGATGGAAAAATTTTTGCTAAGTGAAGTATCCCAAACTCTGAGACTCAAGGGCCGAATGTTTTCTCTCATTTGTGGAAGCTACAATATAAGCAGAATCAGATTGTTAACTGGGAAACCTAATAATTAACTCAACATGTGTGATTCTTACATGATCATGGGGAACTGTGCTAAGATTCCTGGGGGATGTAGGGTGGGGGATAGGGAGGGGGGAAGGGAATAGAAAGGACATCAAGGGGACCAGAGGGAGATAGTATGAGTGAATCCAATCTGAGGGGAACCTCCAACTTCCACGAGAAGTCCAATTAACTGGGGGCTTAAGTAAAGTGAAACATGGAGGCAGGGGAACCATGGTCTGGCACCAGTATTGGCTTGTTCTGTCATGACTCTGCTGTTCGTGATTGTTTGATGATGGACCCCTCCTAATTGTAAGGCCATGTCTATCAAATAAAAATAAAAATAAAAAAGAGAAAATGATATTATGGCATTTGCAGCAAAATGGATGGAGATGTAAAAAAATTATGCTAAGTGAAATATCCCAAACTCAGAGACTCAAGGGCCAAATGTTTTCTCTCATTTGTGGAAGCTAGAATAAAACCAGATGCTTATGATAGATGGCTAACTTAACAATTACCTCAACATGTATGAATTTTTACACAGTCAGGGGGAACCTTGCCTAGGATGCTGGGGGACACAGGGAGGGGGGCAGGGAGGGGGAAGGGAATAGGAAGGATATCAAGGAGGCCAGAGGGAGGGAGTATGGGGGAATCTAATCAGAGGGGAACCTCCAACTTCCAGGAGAAGGCCAATTAACTTGGGGTTTAAGTAGGGGGAAACATGGAACCATGGGGAACCCAAGGTGGGAAACCATGGAATGGCCTCAGCCTTAGCTTGTTCTGTCATTATACATTTGTTCTTGATTTTTTTTATGACGAATCCCTCCTAATTGTAAGACCATGTTTAATGAATAAAAAAAATAAGATCAACACTCCACAACATTGTTGTAGGCACCTCCTTCCTTAACAAGACTCCCATAGTGCAATAATTAAAGTGGGATGTCATTAAACTGAAAAGCTTCTGCACAGCTAAAGAATTAGTCAAGAATGTTTAGAGAGAACCTACAGATTTTGAGAAAATCATTGCCTGCTTCATATCCAACAGGGGACTAATATCCAGAATATACACACACAAAAAAAAACTGAACACCAAAAATACAATTAATCCAATCAATAAATGGGCTAGGGAATTGAATAGAAACTTCTCAGCAGAGGAAGTACAAAAAGTCAATAAATTAATGAGAAAATGTTCAATATCACCAGCAATCAGCGAAATGCAAATCAAAACTTCACTGAGATTCCACATCACTCCATTCAGCGTGGCAAAAATGAAGAATACAAACAGTAACAGATGCTGGAGGGTTTGTGGGGACAAAGGCACACTAATACACTGTTGGTGGTACTGCAAACTTTGTAGCCACTCTGTAAAGCAGTGTGGAGACTCCTCAAAAGCTAGGGTTGGAACTTCCTTATGACCCCAGCTGTCCCACTCCTGGGTATTTTCCCAACAGAGCTAGAATTGGCATACTACAGAGACACAGCTACATCAATATTTATAGCAGCTTAATTTACAACAGCTAAACCATGGAACCAACCCTGATGCTCCTCTCTGGATGAGTGGATTCAAAAAGTGTAGGGTGTTTGTGTGTGTGTGTGTGTGTGTGTGTGTGTGTGCGCGCGCGCGCGTGCATGCGTACATACACACACACACACACACACACACACACACACACAATGGAGTTCTGCTCTGCTATTAGAGAGAATGATATCATGGCATTTGCAGCCAAATGTATGTAGATGGAAAAAAATTATGCTGATTGAAATATCCAAACTCAGAGACATAAGGGCTGAATGTTTTCTTTCATTTGACCTAAGTTGGGGGAACCATAACTAAGAAGATGGGATAGAAGGGAGGAAGGCAGAGAAGGGAAGGAGGAATCAGGGGTTTATCAATGCAACTGGGATCTCTTGACTTCCATGAGAAACCTGACTATACACAGGCAGGCAGAGAAACTCGGAAATTTAAAAAAATAATATACATGTATATGCTTATTTCTACCTATAACATCAGGGGTACTGCAGAGGAGACGTGAGAGTGCGGAGTGGGCAAAGTGGCAAGATCTAGGATTGGCCTTAACTTATTTGTCAACATCCATGTATGCACGAATATATAACAACAATTCCCTCCAATATGTAAGACAAATTTAGAAAGGGGGGGAAAAGAAAATTGAAGTGGAAGCCAGAAAGAATTTACATTTATCCATTTTTCAAATTTTGTATGTTTTCATGGTGAGAGGATTCATATTTTCCTTATAACAAAACAGATCATTAAGATTCAGACTAAAAGAAAATGGCATGAGTAATCATTTTTGTCCAGGTATGAGTTCACAAATTGAAATTATTTCATTTTGTCACCATGACAGTTTCACAACAGTCTGTTAATGGGAGTCTTGCCATTAATTAGGTCTCAAAGCAGGAAACCCATTGGGTATAAATGTGTCCCAACATAGACTTAAATATTTGCCCTGAGGAGCCTGAGTATTGGTGATGACAACACAATTACTCAGAAGTCTTGTTGGAGTGGACAATGTACTTATTTTCTCTCTTCCTAATTAGTCATTTGCCACCTCCTAGTAAAATGAATGATGATCCATGTAAGTTCCATTGGAACCTGTGCTTTCTAGGGGAGGGAAGACTGCACCTCAGCAAACACTGGTGACAAGGTATCAGCAATGCACACACAGTGACGATCCTCATTGGACACTGTTCCATCTCACTCAGATGTTCTTCATATGTGAGGAAGTGTCCCTTATCAACCTCTTTCCTGGTTTGTCATTCCACAACTTGGAAGAATGTGTCCTTAAATTAGGGAAAGTGTTAGCATATTAGGTAAGTGGATGATCCCCAAACCTATATACATCTAGCAGGAGTTTCTCTGTGTCATCCTAAATGTCTAGGTCATTAAATTAAGCTTATATTTTTCTGAACCTCAGCAACATGAGACATCAGCTTATTTTGCTCCGGTTTATTAAGAAGACACGTGCCCTTGCTGTGGTAAAACATTTTCAAATCAATTCCTTTCTGAACAATTGGTATGGAAAGAACAGAATGTTTGTATGCTTCTCAGATTCTATTACTTCTTGAGAAATAGATCGTGTATTATCTCGTTAAGTTGAAATCCCTGTAGAAAAGTCAGTAACCCATTTGGGACATTTACAGTATCAACGATTTATATCCATATGACAAATTCCACCATTCTTTAATATACATCTTATAAACAAAAATTTTTCTTTTGCCTACTTTTCTTTCTTTGCATATGTATTCTTATAACAAGGTGAGGAAAATTTACAAGGAGTTAAAGCAATTTCCAATCACAATTAGTAACCTCTATATATTCAAAATATGCATACAAGTTTTGTGGTTTTCAGCAAAGTCAGAGAAAACTGTCATGTATAGGAATTTAGGTAATCTATTCCTGTTTATGCATAAAGTATATGCTATCATATAGTAACTAACAGCCTACTCTTAATGTCTATCTCAATAAGATTTATTGTACACAAATTGAAATAATTTCAGTTTTCAAGAGGTAATGTACCCTGTAGAATGTTCATGAAAGTGTCCCTGAGAATAATCAACACCAATAGAACCACCACCAACAATGACAAAAAGATTTGGAAGATCTGACTGAAAGGAACAACTATAATTTTCCTTAGATTTACACAGAAAATCACCATGCCTGAGACATTCACCAATGTGACCACCATGACGGAATTCTTGCTCATGGGATTACCTGAGGACCAGGTGCTGCAGAGTCTGTGTGCTGTGCTCTTCTTCCTGATTTACCTGGCAGCACTGATGGGGAATCTCCTTATTATTGCCCTCACAGCCATAGACCAGCACCTCCAATCCCCCATGTATTTCTTCCTGAAGAACCTGTCCTTCATTGATATCTGCTATATCTCTGTCACTGTGCCTAAGTCCATTGTGAACTCTCTGGTCAACATCCACTCCATCTCCTTCTTGGGATGTGCCTCACAGGTGTTCTTGGTCATATTTTTGGCTGGCACAGAATTTTCCCTCCTTCTGGGGATGTCTTATGACCGCTATGTTGCCATCTGCCAACCTTTGCACTATGGGGCCATCATGAATAGACGTACCTGTGTGCAGATGGTGGTGACATCATGGCTGAGTGGCTGTGTATATGGGTCCCTGCATGTGGCAGGCACATTTACTGTCCATTTCTGTGGGACCCGCATAGTGCATCAGTTCTTCTGTGATATTCCTTCATTACTTACGCTTTCTTGTTCTGGGGAGAACATTCTAGAATACATTTTTATCATTGCTAGCTGTTGCTTTGCTTTCTTATGTTTTATTTCAATGGCTGTTTCCTATATTCACATTTTCGCCACTGTCCTTAAAATTCCTTCTTCAAAGGGCAGGTTCAGAACTTTCTCCACCTGCCTGCCCCACCTTACTGTGGTGACTTTGTTTCTCTCCTCTGGATTTATTGCATATTTATGTTCAGCATCCAAGTCACCATCATCACTGAACCTCTTTATGTCAGTGTCATACTCTTTGCTACCTCCCAGCCTGAATCCTGTCATTTACAGCCTGAGAAACAGGGACATGAAAGCGGCCCTAAGCAACATTTTTGGTAGAAAATTGATCCCTAACATGTAAATGACTAGAATGTTGATGTCTCTGATAACTATTAAAGTATATCAAATTAGTGGTTAATATCAATGTCTTACAATGATTGGGTACATGCAATGCTATTTTCATTACACAACATGAATCATTTTATGACATTACATGAGTCCGGGTATTAAAGGAGCATCTTGGCCACTTCCGCAGCAGTGAGATCTCCCCATGTATTAGGTCCACGTCAGTGGACTTCACCTTTAGGGGAATGTTTTCTAGCGTTGTTGCTTTGTTTTGTTGCACTTCTCTTCTATTTTACCAGCACACGTCTGTTTCCATTTGGGTTGATATTATGATTGTTTCAGTATTTATGCCTTTTACTATGATTTATTTTAGTATTTCTGATTCTTTAAAATCTTGCAATAGTTAAAATAAGAATGAATTGCTCTATACATTTTACAATTATAAATGTTTTGTTTTTTATTTCTTACTTGTTTTTATTAGGAAAATGTTTTAATAATTTCAGATGTTATATCATGACTTAATTATTTCCCAGACTATGGGCTTGCAAATATTGCAATCAAAACAGTTTTTAAGAGACAAGTGCCTTGATAACACTCGTCATTTGCAGATCCCATAATGACAGTTTGGAAATTATTGATATTTGATGGTAATTGGGATAATTTTCATTACACAATAAAAATGAAAAGAACAGGGTATGTATGCTGACCTCATGTATACAAGATGAGTGTGATTATAAGCCGGTTGCTTTCATTCCCATACTTTATATTTTTAAACTTAAACCTCACATAAATTTATGTATAAGTAAATCTTTCACACATAAATTCACCTTTAATATTTTTGAATTTAATACATTTACATTGAATTCTGAGTTTGACTATGTCTAAGTTTAAATTCAGTTTATATTCAATGCATTTTTGTTAACTTAAACTACTCCATTTTTTCTGAAATTTAATATATTTACAAAGAAAATAATTTTCCCCATTAATGGTAGTATTTTTTCTTACATGTATATTCTCTTCCTTCATTCTTTCTTCCAATTTCATTTGCATTTTCTAACTTCTGTTTTGGTCTTACACCCTTCATGTTTCTTTTTCTTTTTTCTTTTTTTAAACAATTATGTTTTCCAGAGTCCCTGCCAATTATGGCATATTTTTCTTCTGTTTGACTCCCTACTCTGTCCACTCACAGTGAGTGCATTGCCCCCAGGATACCTTTCCCTCTTCTTCCACATGGTGCAATTGGAACCAGAATGATAGAGCTGTGTCTTGGTCTTGGGGCAATGATGTTGTGGTGAAGGTGATGACAATGGTGATTGCTCACCTACTATAAATCCATGTGCTCCATGTGGGTTTACCCACTGCTTCTGCACACTTTCAACTCAACTACTGCTAGTTTTTTTTTTTTCTTTAAGAGTGAAAACGTACGAAGGTGAAGGAAGTATCCCAAGCGAAATGGTTGGTTAGTGGCAGGGTAACTGTGTAATCTTAACAGAATGCTGTTCTGTAATTCTGAACACACACTTCAGTATCATCCTCATGTCATAAGTCTTCAGAGAGGTGTTGTTTTGTTGTGTATTGCATTTTTCAAAATCTGGATATAATTAGAATAATAATGATCTAAAATCTGTAATAAACACCTAATTTCATACTTGTTTGTTCTATATCATTTATTTATTTATTTGCCAAATGGATAAATTGTGTCTTATCCACATAATTAAATACTACTTGGTTGGAGCAGTGGCTCAGTGGTTAGGCACTTGCCTGGCATGTGCAAGTATGTGATTTCAATTCCCCTCACCAAGTACACAATGAAGTCTCGGAGCAACAAAAACTACATGAAAGACTAAAGAAAACTGATTCTCTCTCGCTCTCTTACTGTACCTCTCTAAAAAATTAAATAAAGTTGATTCTCTCTTTCTTCTACTCTCTCTCCCTCTATAAGAAAATACTACTCATCAATAAAAATGGAATCATCTATTTATAGACTAAATCAAATCCCCAAGACACAATACTGCATGAAAAGGCTAGTCTAAATACACTGCATTCTATATGATTCTAGATGAGACAAGTGGAAATGGTAAATCTAGGGGGAAGGACAGCTGACAAGAGCAATTTGTGGGATGGTTTGACTACAGGTGGGTGGCATGAGGGCCTGTTTGTAGTAATGAAAGCATTCTGCATTTTAACACTGGCATTGTTCATGTTGTGCGTATGCATTGCAACTCATGGAGGTGTAAAGTTAAACACGTTTTACTATTAGATTAGGTGTCACTAATGAAGAATATGAACACAAAATATTGTTGTTGTGAGGAAATCTTTCATGCCTGTTCTTCACATCCCACCTGAGCTCTGTCCACACATTTAACATCTGGAATGTGGTATTAATATTTGCTGTTTTAAATCCCAAGGTTAGTGATCATTGCTTTTGAAGCAATAGAAAACCATATAGCATTAAATTTCCAATGTAATATATTTTAAAGTTATACAAGTTAAACTTCCTATTTCTTATCAATTTGGGGAGTCATATTGTTTTGGGTGGGGAGTAGAGATTTTCTCATTTTATTATATTTATTTTTTTAAAGTCCCTATAACTTTTTAAATCTTTTTATTAGGGAGTTAAGTTATCGTACAATCAGAAATGCATGTAAGTAACAATATGACATGCATTTGTTCTTACACCAAAATTACCCCCACATTGTCCATACCCCAGTCTTCATTATTCTATATTTTACCACTACAAGCGATATGAATGCATAGATGGTGAATTTTCCAGAATTAAATGATTGCATAAGTATTATTTGGATTCTCAAGCTGGTAAAGAGGATATTACTTTGTTGATTGTCTCCCTAGATCCCTCCCTATGCTACCTCCCTATGCTCCCTTCCTCTCCCCTTCCCCCTCTCCCTCACCTATCCCCTCCCCAATCCTCCACCACATATCTATGTTTGCCCTCGATTATGTGTTGTTATGCCTTTCCTGGGTCTAATACGTGAGTTTGACAACCTTTCACCTTTGCCTTCACAAATGAGGGAAAACATTTGACCTTTGACTCTCTGGGTTGGGCTAACTTCGCTTAGCATGATTTCTTCTTCCATTGCCATCCATTTACCTTCAGTGGCAGCAATATTACCGTTTCTAATTGCTGAGTAGAATTCCAGTGTGTGTGTGTGTGTGTGTGTGTGTGTGCGTGCGCACGCGTGTGCACGCATTGTGCGTATCACAGGTTTTGGAGCCATTCATCCAGTGAGGGACATCTGGGTTGGTTCCATAGTCTAGCAATAGTAAATTGAGCTGCTCAAGGACACAATCAGATGAATGAAGACAATGGCAATCCTAGTTGAACTGGAAAGTTCCAAACCTAGTAGAATTGGAAGAATCATGAACTGACCAGGTTAGGAGGAGAGTGATTTAACCCAGCTGGAAAACAAAGTTACCAGAAATGCCTTTCCCTAATGCAAATATGTGATTCTAGAGATTTCTATGGAAAATACATCAAGTAGAGCGACATTATAGCGACACAGCAAAATCCATGTTCATAGCAGCTCAATTTACAATAGCTAAATTATGGAATCAACCCAGATGCCTCTCACTGTATGAATGGATCCAAAAATTCTGATATATATATATATATATATATATATATATATATATATATATATAATTTACACACACAATTGAATTCTACTCAGCTATTAGAAACAATGATATTGCATCTATTGAAGGTAAATGTATGGCATTGGAAGAAATGATGCTGAGGGAAGTTATCCTAACACAGAGTCAAGGGCTGAATGGTATCCCTCATTTGTGGAGGCTGGATCTAAACCCAAGCTTGGGAGTAAAGTAGACAAACTCATGTATTAGATCCATGGAATAAAAATGCAAAATGATAATATTTATGAGATACAGTTGCAAGATATGTCATAAGATATTTGAACAAGGTGTGCTGCACTTTGTACAAAAATGTAAATATTTAATCCCAAATATTTTGAAGAATAACAAGGGATGATAGGAAGGGAGGAGAAGACGAAATGTTGGAACTGAGACAAAGCAAGGTACATTCCAAGCGGTTATAAATGTCACTGTATATACTATAGCCATATACATGTAAAATGTTCTTCATAAGTATAAGAAATATGTCACTGCATTTGGGTTTTTTCAGGAACAATATAGGGCCCAGAAGAAAGGCAAGGGATCAGGGTACGGGAGGGAGGTAGAGGGGTGTGGGAGAGGGGATATTGAACAAATTGTTTGCTGAATTGTGTGCATCTAGGAATATGTCACAACGAATCCCAACATTATATAAAACTATAATGCACTAATAAACATACTATATATATATATATATATATATATATATATATATATATATTTATGTAAGGAACACACTGAAATTGGAATTGATGGGGGATAAAAAACTTTAAATTCCATAGATAACTTGCAGAGCATTGAAAATCTCTAGAAACAGATATTGCTGGACTTCTTCCATACTTCAGAACTGTTAAAAATAAATTATTGTTGTTCAGAAGCTAAAAAAAAAATTTCACTTCACTCCAGTGAGATTGGCAAAGAAGATGAATAAAAGCAATAATATGCTGGAGGGGTTGCGAAGAGATAGGAACACCAGCACACTGTTGGTGGAACTACAGACTGGTACAGCTGCTCTGGAAAGAACTGTAGAGACTCTTTAAAAAATTAAGGATGGATCTACCATATGACGCAACTATCCCTCTTCTGGGTATTTTCCCAGAGGAGTTAGAATCAGCTCATTCCAGCAGCATACAAATCTATGTTCAGAGTTGCTCAATTTACAATAGCTAAATTTATGGAACCAACCCAGATGTCCCTCACTGGATGAATGGCTCCAAAACCTGTGATACGCACAATGCGTGCACACGCGTGCGCGCGCACACACACACACACACACACACACACACTGGAATTCTACTCAGCAATTAGAAACGGTAATATTGCTGCCACTGAAGGTAAATGGATGGCAATGGAAGAAGAAATCATGCTAAGCGAAGTTAGCCCAACCCAGAGAGTCAAAGGTCAAATGTTTTCCCTCATTTGTGAAGGCAAAGGTGAAAGGTTGTCAAACTCACGTATTAGACCCAGGAAAGGCATAACAACACATAATCGAGGGCAAACATAGATATGTGGTGGAGGATTGGGGAGGGGATAGGTGAGGGAGAGGGGGAAGGGGAGAGGAAGGGAGCATAGGGAGGTAGCATAGGGAGGGATCTAGGGAGACAATCAACAAAGTAATATCCTCTTTACCAGCTTGAGAATCCAAATAATACTTATGCAATCATTTAATTCTGGAAAATTCACCATCTATGCATTCATATCGCTTGTAGTGGTAAAATATAGAATAATGAAGACTGGGGTATGGACAATGTGGGGGTAATTTTGGTGTAAGAACAAATGCATGTCATATTGTTACTTACATGCATTTCTGATTGTACGATAACTTAACTCCCTAATAAAAAGATTTAAAAAGTTATAGGGACTTTAAAAAAATAAATATAATAAAATGAGAAAATCTCTACTCCCCACCCAAAACAATATGACTCCCCAAATTGATAAGAAATAGGAAGTTTAACTTGTATAACTTTAAAATATATTACATTGGAAATTTAATGCTATATGGTTTTCTATTGCTTCAAAAGCAATGATCACTAACCTTGGGATTTAAAACAGCAAATATTAATACCACATTCCAGATGTTAAATGTGTGGACAGAGCTCAGGTGGGATGTGAAGAACAGGCATGAAAGATTTCCTCACAACAACAATATTTTGTGTTCATATTCTTCATTAGTGACACCTAATCTAATAGTAAAACGTGTTTAACTTTACACCTCCATGAGTTGCAATGCATACGCACAACATGAACAATGCCAGTGTTAAAATGCAGAATGCTTTCATTACTACAAACAGGCCCTCATGCCACCCACCTGTAGTCAAACCATCCCACAAATTGCTCTTGTCAGCTGTCCTTCCCCCTAGATTTACCATTTCCACTTGTCTCATCTAGAATCATATAGAATGCAGTGTATTTAGACTAGCCTTTTCATGCAGTATTGTGTCTTGGGGATTTGATTTAGTCTATAAATAGATGATTCCATTTTTATTGATGAGTAGTATTTTCTTATAGAGGGAGAGAGAGTAGAAGAAAGAGAGAATCAACTTTATTTAATTTTTTAGAGAGGTACAGTAAGAGAGCGAGAGAGAATCAGTTTTCTTTAGTCTTTCATGTAGTTTTTGTTGCTCCGAGACTTCATTGTGTACTTGGTGAGGGGAATTGAAATCACATACTTGCACATGCCAGGCAAGTGCCTAACCACTGAGCCACTGCTCCAACCAAGTAGTATTTAATTATGTGGATAAGACACAATTTATCCATTTGGCAAATAAATAAATAAATGATATAGAACAAACAAGTATGAAATTAGGTGTTTATTACAGATTTTAGATCATTATTATTCTAATTATATCCAGATTTTGAAAAATGCAATACACAACAAAACAACACCTCTCTGAAGACTTATGACATGAGGATGATACTGAAGTGTGTGTTCAGAATTACAGAACAGCATTCTGTTAAGATTACACAGTTACCCTGCCACTAACCAACCATTTCGCTTGGGATACTTCCTTCACCTTCGTACGTTTTCACTCTTAAAGAAAAAAAAAAAAAAACTAGCAGTAGTTGAGTTGAAAGTGTGCAGAAGCAGTGGGTAAACCCACATGGAGCACATGGATTTATAGTAGGTGAGCAATCACCATTGTCATCACCTTCACCACAACATCATTGCCCCAAGACCAAGACACAGCTCTATCATTCTGGTTCCAATTGCACCATGTGGAAGAAGAGGGAAAGGTATCCTGGGGGCAATGCACTCACTGTGAGTGGACAGAGTAGGGAGTCAAACAGAAGAAAAATATGCCATAATTGGCAGGGACTCTGGAAAACATAATTGTTTAAAAAAAGAAAAAAGAAAAAGAAACATGAAGGGTGTAAGACCAAAACAGAAGTTAGAAAATGCAAATGAAATTGGAAGAAAGAATGAAGGAAGAGAATATACATGTAAGAAAAAATACTACCATTAATGGGGAAAATTATTTTCTTTGTAAATATATTAAATTTCAGAAAAAATGGAGTAGTTTAAGTTAACAAAAATGCATTGAATATAAACTGAATTTAAACTTAGACATAGTCAAACTCAGAATTCAATGTAAATGTATTAAATTCAAAAATATTAAAGGTGAATTTATGTGTGAAAGATTTACTTATACATAAATTTATGTGAGGTTTAAGTTTAAAAATATAAAGTATGGGAATGAAAGCAACCGGCTTATAATCACACTCATCTTGTATACATGAGGTCAGCATACATACCCTGTTCTTTTCATTTTTATTGTGTAATGAAAATTATCCCAATTACCATCAAATATCAATAATTTCCAAACTGTCATTATGGGATCTGCAAATGACGAGTGTTATCAAGGCACTTGTCTCTTAAAAACTGTTTTGATTGCAATATTTGCAAGCCCATAGTCTGGGAAATAATTAAGTCATGATATAACATCTGAAATTATTAAAACATTTTCCTAATAAAAACAAGTAAGAAATAAAAAACAAAACATTTATAATTGTAAAATGTATAGAGCAATTCATTCTTATTTTAACTATTGCAAGATTTTAAAGAATCAGAAATACTAAAATAAATCATAGTAAAAGGCATAAATACTGAAACAATCATAATATCAACCCAAATGGAAACAGACGTGTGCTGGTAAAATAGAAGAGAAGTGCAACAAAACAAAGCAACAACGCTAGAAAACATTCCCCTAAAGGTGAAGTCCACTGACGTGGACCTAATACATGGGGAGATCTCACTGCTGCGGAAGTGGCCAAGATGCTCCTTTAATACCCGGACTCATGTAATGTCATAAAATGATTCATGTTGTGTAATGAAAATAGCATTGCATGTACCCAATCATTGTAAGACATTGATATTAACCACTAATTTGATATACTTTAATAGTTATCAGAGACATCAACATTCTAGTCATTTACATGTTAGGGATCAATTTTCTACCAAAAATGTTGCTTAGGGCCGCTTTCATGTCCCTGTTTCTCAGGCTGTAAATGACAGGATTCAGGCTGGGAGGTAGCAAAGAGTATGACACTGACATAAAGAGGTTCAGTGATGATGGTGACTTGGATGCTGAACATAAATATGCAATAAATCCAGAGGAGAGAAACAAAGTCACCACAGTAAGGTGGGGCAGGCAGGTGGAGAAAGTTCTGAACCTGCCCTTTGAAGAAGGAATTTTAAGGACAGTGGCGAAAATGTGAATATAGGAAACAGCCATTGAAATAAAACATAAGAAAGCAAAGCAACAGCTAGCAATGATAAAAATGTATTCTAGAATGTTCTCCCCAGAACAAGAAAGCGTAAGTAATGAAGGAATATCACAGAAGAACTGATGCACTATGCGGGTCCCACAGAAATGGACAGTAAATGTGCCTGCCACATGCAGGGACCCATATACACAGCCACTCAGCCATGATGTCACCACCATCTGCACACAGGTACGTCTATTCATGATGGCCCCATAGTGCAAAGGTTGGCAGATGGCAACATAGCGGTCATAAGACATCCCCAGAAGGAGGGAAAATTCTGTGCCAGCCAAAAATATGACCAAGAACACCTGTGAGGCACATCCCAAGAAGGAGATGGAGTGGATGTTGACCAGAGAGTTCACAATGGACTTAGGCACAGTGACAGAGATATAGCAGATATCAATGAAGGACAGGTTCTTCAGGAAGAAATACATGGGGGATTGGAGGTGCTGGTCTATGGCTGTGAGGGCAATAATAAGGAGATTCCCCATCAGTGCTGCCAGGTAAATCAGGAAGAAGAGCACAGCACACAGACTCTGCAGCACCTGGTCCTCAGGTAATCCCATGAGCAAGAATTCCGTCATGGTGGTCACATTGGTGAATGTCTCAGGCATGGTGATTTTCTGTGTAAATCTAAGGAAAATTATAGTTGTTCCTTTCAGTCAGATCTTCCAAATCTTTTTGTCATTGTTGGTGGTGGTTCTATTGGTGTTGATTATTCTCAGGGACACTTTCATGAACATTCTACAGGGTACATTACCTCTTGAAAACTGAAATTATTTCAATTTGTGTACAATAAATCTTATTGAGATAGACATTAAGAGTAGGCTGTTAGTTACTATATGATAGCATATACTTTATGCATAAACAGGAATAGATTACCTAAATTCCTATACATGACAGTTTTCTCTGACTTTGCTGAAAACCACAAAACTTGTATGCATATTTTGAATATATAGAGGTTACTAATTGTGATTGGAAATTGCTTTAACTCCTTGTAAATTTTCCTCACCTTGTTATAAGAATACATATGCAAAGAAAGAAAAGTAGGCAAAAGAAAAATTTTTTGTTTATAAGATGTATATTAAAGAATGGTGGAATTTGTCATATGGATATAAATCGTTGATACTGTAAATGTCCCAAATGGGTTACTGACTTTTCTACAGGGATTTCAACTTAACGAGATAATACACGATCTATTTCTCAAGAAGTAATAGAATCTGAGAAGCATACAAACATTCTGTTCTTTCCATACCAATTGTTCAGAAAGGAATTGATTTGAAAATGTTTTACCACAGCAAGGGCACGTGTCTTCTTAATAAACCGGAGCAAAATAAGCTGATGTCTCATGTTGCTGAGGTTCAGAAAAATATAAGCTTAATTTAATGACCTAGACATTTAGGATGACACAGAGAAACTCCTGCTAGATGTATATAGGTTTGGGGATCATCCACTTACCTAATATGCTAACACTTTCCCTAATTTAAGGACACATTCTTCCAAGTTGTGGAATGACAAACCAGGAAAGAGGTTGATAAGGGACACTTCCTCACATATGAAGAACATCTGAGTGAGATGGAACAGTGTCCAATGAGGATCGTCACTGTGTGTGCATTGCTGATACCTTGTCACCAGTGTTTGCTGAGGTGCAGTCTTCCCTCCCCTAGAAAGCACAGGTTCCAATGGAACTTACATGGATCATCATTCATTTTACTAGGAGGTGGCAAATGACTAATTAGGAAGAGAGAAAATAAGTACATTGTCCACTCCAACAAGACTTCTGAGTAATTGTGTTGTCATCACCAATACTCAGGCTCCTCAGGGCAAATATTTAAGTCTATGTTGGGACACATTTATACCCAATGGGTTTCCTGCTTTGAGACCTAATTAATGGCAAGACTCCCATTAACAGACTGTTGTGAAACTGTCATGGTGACAAAATGAAATAATTTCAATTTGTGAACTCATACCTGGACAAAAATGATTACTCATGCCATTTTCTTTTAGTCTGAATCTTAATGATCTGTTTTGTTATAAGGAAAATATGAATCCTCTCACCATGAAAACATACAAAATTTGAAAAATGGATAAATGTAAATTCTTTCTGGCTTCCACTTCAATTTTCTTTTCCCCCCCTTTCTAAATTTGTCTTACATATTGGAGGGAATTGTTGTTATATATTCGTGCATACATGGATGTTGACAAATAAGTTAAGGCCAATCCTAGATCTTGCCACTTTGCCCACTCCGCACTCTCACGTCTCCTCTGCAGTACCCCTGATGTTATAGGTAGAAATAAGCATATACATGTATATTATTTTTTTAAATTTCCGAGTTTCTCTGCCTGCCTGTGTATAGTCAGGTTTCTCATGGAAGTCAAGAGATCCCAGTTGCATTGATAAACCCCTGATTCCTCCTTCCCTTCTCTGCCTTCCTCCCTTCTATCCCATCTTCTTAGTTATGGTTCCCCCAACTTAGGTCAAATGAAAGAAAACATTCAGCCCTTATGTCTCTGAGTTTGGATATTTCAATCAGCATAATTTTTTTCCATCTACATACATTTGGCTGCAAATGCCATGATATCATTCTCTCTAATAGCAGAGCAGAACTCCATTGTGTGTGTGTGTGTGTGTGTGTGTGTGTGTGTGTATGTACGCATGCACGCGCGCGCGCGCACACACACACACACACACACACACACACACAAACACCCTACACTTTTTGAATCCACTCATCCAGAGAGGAGCATCAGGGTTGGTTCCATGGTTTAGCTGTTGTAAATTAAGCTGCTATAAATATTGATGTAGCTGTGTCTCTGTAGTATGCCAATTCTAGCTCTGTTGGGAAAATACCCAGGAGTGGGACAGCTGGGGTCATAAGGAAGTTCCAACCCTAGCTTTTGAGGAGTCTCCACACTGCTTTACAGAGTGGCTACAAAGTTTGCAGTACCACCAACAGTGTATTAGTGTGCCTTTGTCCCCACAAACCCTCCAGCATCTGTTACTGTTTGTATTCTTCATTTTTGCCACGCTGAATGGAGTGATGTGGAATCTCAGTGAAGTTTTGATTTGCATTTCGCTGATTGCTGGTGATATTGAACATTTTCTCATTAATTTATTGACTTTTTGTACTTCCTCTGCTGAGAAGTTTCTATTCAATTCCCTAGCCCATTTATTGATTGGATTAATTGTATTTTTGGTGTTCAGTTTTTTTTTGTGTGTGTATATTCTGGATATTAGTCCCCTGTTGGATATGAAGCAGGCAATGATTTTCTCAAAATCTGTAGGTTCTCTCTAAACATTCTTGACTAATTCTTTAGCTGTGCAGAAGCTTTTCAGTTTAATGACATCCCACTTTAATTATTGCACTATGGGAGTCTTGTTAAGGAAGGAGGTGCCTACAACAATGTTGTGGAGTGTTGATCTTATTTTTTTTATTCATTAAACATGGTCTTACAATTAGGAGGGATTCGTCATAAAAAAAATCAAGAACAAATGTATAATGACAGAACAAGCTAAGGCTGAGGCCATTCCATGGTTTCCCACCTTGGGTTCCCCATGGTTCCATGTTTCCCCCTACTTAAACCCCAAGTTAATTGGCCTTCTCCTGGAAGTTGGAGGTTCCCCTCTGATTAGATTCCCCCATACTCCCTCCCTCTGGCCTCCTTGATATCCTTCCTATTCCCTTCCCCCTCCCTGCCCCCCTCCCTGTGTCCCCCAGCATCCTAGGCAAGGTTCCCCCTGACTGTGTAAAAATTCATACATGTTGAGGTAATTGTTAAGTTAGCCATCTATCATAAGCATCTGGTTTTATTCTAGCTTCCACAAATGAGAGAAAACATTTGGCCCTTGAGTCTCTGAGTTTGGGATATTTCACTTAGCATAATTTTTTTACATCTCCATCCATTTTGCTGCAAATGCCATAATATCATTTTCTCTTTTTTATTTTTATTTTTATTTGATAGACATGGCCTTACAATTAGGAGGGGTCCATCATCAAACAATCACGAACAGCAGAGTCATGACAGA
Organism: Aplodontia rufa; assembly: GCA_004027875.1. Taxonomy (NCBI): domain Eukaryota; kingdom Metazoa; phylum Chordata; class Mammalia; order Rodentia; family Aplodontiidae; genus Aplodontia; species Aplodontia rufa. The sequence continues at coordinate 2,094 of PVKS010034328.1, read as the reverse complement.
ACAAGCCAATACTGGTGCCAGACCATGGTTCCCCTGCCTCCATGTTTCACTTTACTTAAGCCCCCAGTTAATTGGACTTCTCGTGGAAGTTGGAGGTTCCCCTCAGATTGGATTCACTCATACTATCTCCCTCTGGTCCCCTTGATGTCCTTTCTATTCCCTTCCCCCCTCCCTATCCCCCACCCTACATCCCCCAGGAATCTTAGCACAGTTCCCCATGATCATGTAAGAATCACACATGTTGAGTTAATTATTAGGTTTCCCAGTTAACAATCTGATTCTGCTTATATTGTAGCTTCCACAAATGAGAGAAAACATTCGGCCCTTGAGTCTCAGAGTTTGGGATACTTCACTTAGCAAAAATTTTTCCATCTCCATCCATTTGGCTGCAAGTGCCATAATATCATTTTCTCTAATAGCTGAGTAGTATTCCATTGTATATGTGTACCAACATTTTTGAATCCAATCATCAAGTGAGGAGCATCCAGGTTGGTACCATAATTTAGCTATAGTAAGTTAAGCTGCTATAAACATTGATGTAACCATGCCTCTGTAGAATGCTGATTCTAGCTCTTGTGGGAAGATACCCAGGGGTGGGATAGCTGGGCCAAAAGGCGGTTCTAACCCTAATTTTTTGAGGAGTCTCCACACTGCTTTCCAGAGTGGCTGTACCAGTTTGCAGCCCCACCAGCAATGCAGCAGTGTTCCTTTTTTCCCACAGCCCCTCCAGCATCTGTCATTGTTTGTATTCTTCATTTTTGCCACTCTAACCGGGGTGAGGTGGAATCTCAGTGAAATTTTGATTTGCATTTCTCTTATTGCTAGTGATGGAGAGCATTTTTTAATATGTTTATGGGCTTTTGGGACTTCCTCTGTTGAGAAGTTTCTTTTTAGTTCCATAGCCCATTTATTGATTGGATTATTTGTGGTTTTGGTGTTTATTTTTTTGAGTTCTTTGTATATTCTGGATATTAGCCCTCTGAAAGAGGTGTAGCAGGAAAATTTTTTTCTCCCATTCTGTAAGTTCTCTCTTGGGACTCTTGACTGCATCTTTAGCTTTGCAAAAGCTTTTTAGTTTAATTGCATCCCATTCATTTATTCTTGACGTTACTGCTTGTGCCATGGGTGTTTTGTTAAGGAAGGCAGTGCCAACCCCTTGGTCATGTAATGTTGATACTACTTCTTTTTCAAGCAATGTAAGGTTGCAGGTTTAATATCCAGATCTTTGAACCATTTTGATTTAATTTTTGTGCAGGGTGAAAGGTAAGGATCCAATTTCAGTTGTCTACATATGGCTGCCCAATTTGTGCAACACCATTTGTTGAACAGGCTATCTGTCTTCCACACTATGCTTTTGCCCCCTTTATCAAACATCAGATAATTAAACGTATGGGGGTTTATCTCAGAATCATCTATTCTATTCCATTGGTCTTCAGTTCTGTTTTGATGCTAATGCCATGCTGTTTTTGTTAGTATAGCCCTATAGTATAGTTTCAGGTCAGGAATTGAGATACCACCTGCTTCCTCCTTCTTGCTGAGCAATGTTTTGGCTTTTCTGGGTCTTCTGTTAGTCCATACAAATTTGAGTATTGCTTTTTCTATATCCGTAAAGAATGACATTGGTATCTTGATAGGGATTGCTTTAAATCTGTATAGGGCCTTGGGTAGAATGGCCATTTTCTTATTAGATCAGTATGGAGTTACAATTGAGGGGTAAACATTGTCAAACAATCAAGAACAAATGTATATATACTTAGTTATCCAAGGCTAATGCCATGTCATGGATGCCCCGCTTGGGTTCCCCATTGTTCTCCCCAGAAGACCCCCTGAGTTAAATGGATATCTCGTGGAGGTCAGAGATCTCCTTCTGAGATGATTCCTCCATATTCCCACCCTCCAGTCTCCTAGATATCCTTCCTAAGCCCTCCCCCCACCCTGTCCCCCACCCTACACCTCCAGGTATCCTAGGCAGTCATCCCCCTGTTTGCGTAAAGAATCATACAATTTGAGGTTATTATTAGCTTAGCCATTTAACATACTGCTTCCCGATGTATTCTAGCTTCCACAGATGAGAGAAACCATTCGGCCCTTGAG
>PVKS010034327.1:0-20982 GCA_004027875.1 Aplodontia rufa | reverse complement strand
AGCGGTTGGGTGGTGTCCTGGGTTAGAAATCAGTGGTTGAGTGGTGGGGTGGAGATCGTGTGGGGGGCGTTCCGGGAAGACAGGGTTGAGGGGAATCCTGGGGTAAACAGATGATGCTGGGCGTCCTGTGGTGAACAGCGGGTGGGGGAGTACTCGTAGAGAGCGTGTGGGGTGCATCCTAGGGTAGACAGCATTGGGGGAGTCCTGGGTTAGACACTGATGTGATTTGGATGCATCCTTGGGTAGACAGCGGGTGAGAGGCGTCATGGGATAGACAGTGGGTGGGAGGGATCCTGTGGTAGACAGAGGGTGGGAGGGATCCTGGGGTAGACAGCAGATGGGTGGCTTCCCGGTGTAGACAGCCAGTTGGGGGCATCCTGGGCTAGAGAGCGGGTGGGAAATGTTTAGGGTAGACAGAAGGTGGGGGCATCCTGGGGAAGACAGCAGGTGGTGGGCGTCCTTTTGTCGACAGCGGGTGTGAAGGTTCCTGTAGTAGACAGCGGGTGGGAGGGGTTCTGGGATAGACATCAGTGGGGGAGTCCTGGGTTAGACAGCAGGTGTGGAGTGTCCTGTGATAGAGAGCGGGTAGGGGGCTTCCTGGGTTAGACATAGGATGGGGGGACTCCTGGGTTAAACAGCAGTTGGGAGGAGTCCTGGGGTTAGACAGAGTGTGGGATGGGTCCTAGGGTAGACAGCAGGTGTGTGTCATGGTGTACAGCAAATGGCGGGGGACCTGTGGTAGACAGCAGGTGGGGAGCATCCTGAGGTAGAGAGCTGGATGAGGACTTTTGGGGGAAGATAGCAGGTGGGGTTCTTCTGGTTTGGCCAGAATTTGAGAGGGGTCCTGGGGTAGACAGAGGGTGGTGGGGCATAATGAGGTAGAGAGCAGGTGGGGGATGTCATAGGATAGACAACTGGTGGGGGGTGTCCTAGGGTAGACAGCGGCTGCAAGGGTTCCTGCAGTAGATATCGGGTGGAAGGGGTCCTGGGGTAGAAAGCATACTAGTGTGTTTTGGGGTAGACAGTGATTGGGGACTTCTGGGCTGAATAGCAGGTGGTGGGAATCCTAGGGTAACGGGGGTAGGGGCGTCCAGGGTTAGACAGAGTGTGGGAGGGGTCCTGGGGTAGAAATAGTTTGGGGGCCATCCTGGGGTAGAAAGCAAGTCGGGGGCATTTTGGGGTGAACATCAGTGGGGTAGTGCATCAGTAGACAGAGGGAGGGAGGGGTCCTGGGTTAGACAGCGGGTGGGGGGCATACTGGGTTTTACAACAGGTGAGTGGAGTCCTGGGGTAGACAGCAATTGGAGGTGTCCTATGTAGTCAGTGGTTGGGGGAGGTCCTGGGATAGACAGCGGTAGTGGGGCATTCTGAGGGGAACAGCAGTGTGGGTTTCCTGGGATAGACAGTGGGTGGGGGACTTCCAGGGGTAAACAGAGGGTGGACGGCATCTTGGGGCAACCAGAATGTGAGAGGGGTCCTCGTGTACACATTGGGTTGGAGGGATCCTGTGGAAGACAGAGGGTGGGAGGCATCCTTGTGTTGTCAGCAGATGGGGGGTTTCCAGGGGTAGACAGCAGGTGTAGGGCGTCCTGGGGTTGACAGCATGTGGGAGGTGGCCCGATGTACACAGAGAGTTGGTTCTGGGATACATTTCAGGGGGTGGGTGTCCTGCGGTAGACATCGGGTGGGGGCATTTTTGGTAGCCCGCGGATGGGGGTTACTGGGTGTAGAGGATGTGAGGTTGTCCAGGGTTAGAGAGCAGGTGGTGGGCATCATAGGGTAGACCTCTGGTTGGGGGCATCCTGGTGTAGACAGCAGTGGAGGAGTCCTGAGTTAGACAGTGGGAGGGGGACATAATGGGGTAGACAGCTGGTGAGAGAGTTCATGTGGTAAAGAGCAGTTGGGGAGTCCGTGGGTAGACAGTGGTTTCAGGGCATCCTGGGTTAGACAGTGGGTGGTGAGTACCCTGGGGTCCTTAGCAGGTTGGGGGCATCATGGGGTAAACATAGGGTAAGAGGTTTAGACTGCAGGTGGGGAGAATGCTGGGATAAACACAGGGTGGTGGGTGTCCTGGGGTCCAGAGCGAGTGGGTGGCTTCCTGTGGTACACAGATGTTGCGTAGGTCCTGGGGTAGACAAAGGGTGGGAGGGGTCCTCTTGTAGAAAGCAGCCAGGAAGTCCTGGGGTAGATGGGGTGGGATGCATCCTGGGGTAGACAGCAGTGGGGGAGTGCTGGGTTAGACAGCGGGTGTGGAGCATCCTGGGGTGGATAGCGGGTGTGGTGCGTCCTGGGGAAGACAGCTGGTGTGAGGGTTCCTGTGTTAGATAGTGGTTGGGGTGCGTCCTGTGTTAGACAGGAGTAGGGGAGTCCAGGGGTCAACAGAGGGTGGGCTTTGTCCTTGGGTAAACAGCGAGTGGGAGGGGTCCTGGGCTAGACAAAATTGGGGAGTGTCTTGGGGTAGACAGCTGATGGGACCATTCTGGGGTAGTCATTGAGTGGGGTCATCCTGGGGTAAGCAGCAGTGGGGGAGTCCAGGTGTAGACAGAGATTGGAAGGGGTCCTGAGATAGACAGCAGGTGGGGGGCGTACGGGTTTGAAAACATATGGGGGACTTCTTGGGTTAGAAAGCAGGTGAGGTTTCCTGGGAATTCAATAGGTGGGGGTTGTCCTGGGGTAGACATCGTTTGGGGATGTTCTGGGGTGGACAGCAGTGTGGGCATCCTGGGGTAGACAGAGGGATGGGAAATTCCGGGGGTACAGAACGAGTGGGGGGCTTCTTGGGTTAGGCAGAAGGTGAGAGGGGTCCTGTTATAGACACAGTGTGGGAGGGGTCCTGGGATAAACTGTGGGTGAAAGGCATCCCAGGGTAGATGGAAGGTGGGAGGCATCCTTGGGCAGAGTGCCGGAAGGTGTCATCGTGGGGTAGACATTTGGGGATACATACTTGGCTATAAATCATTGGGGGAGTCCATAGGTAGATAGCGGGTGGATGGCGACCTGGTATGGACAGCAGGTGGGAGGCATTAGGTGTAGAAAGATGGTGGGAGGAGGCCTGGTGTAGACACTGGTTGTGGGGCATCCTGGGGTAGACAGCAGGTGGGTTGCATTCTGTGTAAGACAGCGGGTGAGGGGAGTCCTGGGTTAGAGAGCATGTGATGGACATATTGGTTTAAAGCGAGTGGGGTGTGTCCTGGTGAAGACAGAGGTTGTGTGGTGTCCTGGGTTAGAAAGCAGTGGGGGAGTGGTGGGGTTGAGAGCGTGTGGGGGCGTTCTGGGGAACATAAGGGGTAAGGGGAATCCTGGGGTAAACATAGGGTGCTGTGTGTCCTGTGGTAGAGAGCAGGTGGGGGAGTCCTCTGGTAGGAGCGTGTGGGGTGCATCCTAGGGTAGACAGCAATGGGAGAGTTCAGGGTTACACACTGATCAGATTTGGAAGCATCCTTGGGTAGAGAGAGGGTGAAAGGCATCATGCGGTAGACAGCGGGTGGGACGGGTCCTGTGGTAGATAAACGATGGGGGGGTACTTGGCTAGACAGCAGATGGGGAGCTTCCGGTGTAGACCGCGGGTTGGGTGCGTCCGGGGGTGGAGAGCGGGTAGGAGGTGTTTGGGGTAGACAGAGGGTGGGGGCGTCCTGGAGAAAACTGCTAGTGGGAGGGGGCCTGAACAGGACAGAGGGTTTGATGGGTCCTAGGTAAGACAACAGGTTAGGGTGTCCTGTGGTGGGAGTGGTCCTGGTGTAGACAGTGGGTGGGGGGTTTCTTAAGTAGAAATTAATGTTGACACTGGAAGCAGCAAGGGAGGGCACACCATGATAATCTTTCTTGTTACTGCACTGGTGAGCTTTCCAATGTTTCTGGCCATGGACTTGCGAGGGTGGCAGTCCCCCTTGCATGTGGCTGGACCAACAAGGCCTGCAGTGGGCGAGTTTGACCTCCCTGGCATCAAACAGCAGACATACAGGATCTTGGGGAACCTCGGTAGAAGGTAGGGAAGCTCAAGTGTGGGCAAGGGATGGGGGAGGGCATGTGATTCCTGGTCAGGGGAGGCCTTCGGGGACCAGGAAGAGTTGCTGGGTGTGGGATGGATGCTTTGAGCATTGAGGACACAAGGTCAGGCAGTGGTTGTTTGTGCAAGGGGTACTGCAGATGAGGCTTGTTGCCTGATTTTGCAAGGTTTACCTGCAAGGGGGCAGGAATGGCCCTGGATTATTATTCCATGCAAAGTTGGGATGTATAGAGAAAGAGGCAGCCCAAACCTGGACTGGTATGCTACACTGCTGCGCCTGATTCCTTGTCTGATTTGTGGCCGCTGGATGTTTATGGCTTCCTGAAGTATGCCTGTGTTGCCCTGGTTTAAGCCTGGACTTGTGTGCTCCAGTAGCCTGGGCTGCCGTCTTGCAAGGCTGGTGAAGCATCAGGTAGTGAGGCCTGCAGTGTGCCCAGAGATAGAGGTAGGGCATGTGTGTGAAGCTAGGAGAGGGCTGAGGAAGCCAGGAGAGGAGTTGGGTTCAGAATTGATATGGGTAGCCTCAAGAAGAGAAGGAGAGGCACTCTTTGTTGGTGCAGGAGGTAAAGACTGAGGGGTAGCATGATGTTTCTGGGAGTCTTAGTTTGTGCTTGGTACCTTCCCTTGGGATACAGGTAGGGATGTGTGTCTCCGAGTTGGGGAGTGTGCGGGGGTGTTGACAAGGCCATTGCAGGTTGGTGGAAGTATTTTCTGGGAAGCGTAAAGAGACTGGTGTTCAGGGCACCTGAGTTTTGATTCCAAGAAGTGTGTTGATGGCTTGAATTGCAATATCACTATGGAGAGCATGTACTGCTACTTACATTTTACCAAAACACAAATTTTCCGATTCGTAGGTGTGTGACTGTATTCAACTGGATTTCTAATTCATGGTGATTTTGACATTTTACCTTTTCTTCCTTAAAAGATAGGTAACGATTTAATCTTAGATATAGTGTGTGTGAGTGTGAGGGGAAACATGCACACGCGTGTGCTTCTACACAGCTAAGGATTCCTTGAGCTGAACAATAAAAATGTGGGCCTGAAGATTTTTGTAACACTACCATTTCTTGTACATTCTTTCCATTTTGACCCATAACCAGAGGTCCCTCCACTGCTCTATGTCTGCATGGTGTGCAACCTGACATTTTGGTATTGATATGCAGTGTCCTGTGTGCAATATGTACTAAGGCTCAAGGCTTCTGTGTCGGTTGAGTTTGCATTAAAAATGTGGGAGATCTGTAAAAAGCCGAGTCTGCTAAGTGGTTGTCTTTTTTCTGTCTGTGTCCACTTGAGTGACTTCAGCAAACATTTGGTTGTGGCAAAACAGAGGATTTTCCTATATGCATATACATGGAATATTCACCAACTTTAATGATCATTTGTCTTAGTTCTTACTCATCCTCCATTGGAAGATGGAACAAAATTGCTAAATAGGCTTGCCTGGGTATTTATTACACTTGTTAATTTTGATGTTGGGACCCAAGCTAAGGTGGTGTAGCTGGAGATATGTTTTCTACAAGCCAACTCTGCTCCTTGGCCATGGAGCTTGGCCAAAGGCTTTGCAGATATCTTGAAGGAAATCCAAGTAGGGAGGCCTGGTGTCTCCGAAGGTTTAGTTTCTGAGAATCTCACCATTTGCCCCAGGTCTTCCAAACGGTGAAGACTTAATTGCCAATGTAATGGCATTAGCAGGAGGAACCTTTGAAATGGAGTTAATTCATGACGGAATATCGCTCACGGATCGACCACAAACCTTCCAGAAGAAAACTGAGGGCATAGGAAGTTTTTCCTTGCACTTTGAGTATACTCAAGCAGCATGCATGTTCAAAAACAGAAAGCTCACAGAAATTCCCCAGGAACCCATTTCTGGCCATGATTTGATGTTGAAATTCCGAGCTTGCAAATCCATTAGGAGTAAATATCCACTGGGTGCAAGCCAGGCAATCCAAGGAACATTGCTATTGCTCTCGAGTGAGGTGAGTGTTTGAAACGGAGAGTAAGAGATGATGGAGAGAAGAGATGGGATTTGTGAGGCCACTGGAAGATGCAGCTGTGGCACCTGCTGGTGGTGTCAGGGTGAAAAAAGTAATTACACATGCATCAACCTTTTATTTTCTTCATGGAGGTATGTGATCATTCATGGAAAGACTGAGATGGGAAATTTGGGACAAGAGAGATGAGAAAGATTAGAAATAAAGTGTTATGACTTGGTACTGGGACCACAGGAACATGGGTGAACACACTACGTGGACAGAAGACAACAGATGTGGGGCAGAAGAGTGTCAAGAGAAGATTTGTCATTACGAAAAGCAAAGCTTCAACAGCAGTAGAAAGAGATCACGATGCAGGTGTATATTTTCATTGGGTCCAATAGCGGGATGCATGTTTGGAAGAGTGTTTACCCCACAATTATGCGAATAATGAACAAAGGAAGTTCAAGATTTTTTTTTCAGGAAATAAAGTAAGGCAAGCACCACAGTCTTCTGAGTTTGGCCTGGTCTGTCTGGGTCAAGTCTGCTGCAAAATGCTGCAAAAATCAAAGAACTTGGCCACCCCGCACTGCTTCACTTTAGGTCCATAGCAAGCGCCCTCAGTGCTCATCTGCACTCACTTCCAAAGTTTGGACCCAGTATGGACTTCATGTCTCTCTTCAGACTGAAATTTCTTCCTCTAAATTGGCTGTGAACTTCAACACTGCCTTACGTACAGCTTTGCTCAGTGCACCTGTCATTGCTATCCAAGCCCCAATGCTTCTGGGATTCTTGGCTCCCTGTCTGAGCTCCAAGCACCACTTTTGTAAGTTTGCCCCCATTTCTTACATCTTCCCTGAATCCGCCTTACACCCTGGCTCTTTTGCATAGTCTGAAAGTCTCCTATGCCAGCACAGCATTTGTGCCCTGCAGAGAACCCTGAGGGGCGATTATCCCAAAAGACACTGTGAGCATCTCTGAGTGCTGTAGGGTGTATGACCCAGGAAATGCTGAGTGCAATCAAGGGGTTGTACATTGATGTTCTCATTTATCCTTTTTCCATTGTGTCAGGGGGGTGGAATCCACGCCTGTGTCAGACCACACTCTCTCACACCAAGCCGCTGTGGCCCCGCTCATGGCCACACACTCAGACATCCAGTGGGCCTTATTCCCTCAAGACAGAACACGAGGTTTTTGAAAGCGGAGTGATTTCATCCAGGAGGCTTCAGAAGAAAACCGGTGGCCTGGAAGAGGACATGCTTCTGCTGTACTCTGTGTCCCGGAAAACTGAAGAATAGAATATTGACACTGGAAGCAGTATCAGAGTTCACACCTGGATCCTCTTTCTTGTTAATGCACTGGTGAGTTTTCCAATGTTTCCGGCCCAGGCCTTGTGAGGGTGGAAATGCCCCTTGCATGTGGCTGTCCCAACCAGGCCTGCAGTGGGCAAGTTTGACCTCCCTGGCATCCATCAGCAGTCCTACAGGATCTTGGAGAGCCTTGGCAGAAGGTAGGGAAGCTCCAGTGTAGGCAATGGATGTGCTGGGTCATGTGTTTCTAGGTCAAGGGAGGCCTTCAGGGACTAGGAACAGTTGTTGGGTGTGGAAAGGATGGCTTGAGCATTGAGGGCACAAGGTCAGGCAGTGGTTGTTGGTGCAGGGGCTACTGCAGCAGAGGGTTGTTGCATAATTTTGCAAGGTGTACCTGCAAAGGGGCAGGAATGGCCCTGTATTGTTCACACAGAAGCCTTCCATGCAAGGTTGGGATGTATAGAGGAAGAGGCAGCCCAAACCTGGACCGGTGTGCTGCACTACTGTCCCTGATTCCGTATCTGATTTTTGGCTGCTAGATATTTTTGGCCTCCTGAAGCATGCCTACGTTGTCCTGGTTTGAGCCTGGACATATTTGCACCAATATCCTGTGCTGCCGTCTTGCAAGGCTGGTCCTAGCATCAGGTAGTGAGGTCTGCAGTTTGCCCAGAGGTAGAGGGAGGGCATGTGTGTGAAGCTAGGAGAGGGCTGAGGAGGTCAGAATAAGTGCTGGGTTCAGAGGCGATATGGGTAGCCTCAAGACGAGAAGGAGAGGCACTCTTTGTTGGTGCAGGAGTTAGAGACTGAGGGGTAGAATGATGTTTCTGGGAATCTTAGTTTGTGCTTGGTACCTTCCCTGGGGATCCAGGTAGGGATGGGTGTCTCTGAGTTGGGGAGTGTGCGGGGGTGTTGACAAGGCCATTGCAGGTTGGTGGAAGTATTTTGTGGGAAGCGTAAAGAGACTGGTGTCCAGGGAACTTGAGCTTTGTTTTCAAGAAGTGTGTTGAAGGCTTGAATTGCATTATCAATATGGAGATCATATACTGCTTCTTACACTTTACCAAAATCTAAATCCTCCCATTGATAGGTGTGTGACTGTATACAACTGTACTTCTAATTCATGATGATTTTGACATTTTACCTTTTCTTCCTTAAAAGATAGGTAACGATTTAATCTTAGATATAGTGCGTGTGAGTGTGTGGGGAAATGCTCACACATGTGTGCTTCTACACAGCTTAGGATTCCTTGACTTGAATGATCAAAATGTGGCCCTAAAGACTTTTTGTAACACTACCTTTTTCTTGTTCATTCTTTCTACTTTGACCCATAACCAGATGTCCCTCCAGTGCTATATGTAGGCATGGTGTGCAACATGATATTTTGTTGACAATATGCGGTATCCTGTGTGCAATATGTATTAAGGCCCAAGGCCTCTGAGTCCGTTGAGTTTGCCTTAAAAATGTGGGAGATCTGTAAAAAGCTGACTCTGCTAAGTGGTTGTCTTTTTTTTTCTGTCTTTTTCCATTTCAGTGACTTCAGCAAACTTTTGGTTGTGGCAAAACAGAGGATTTTCCTATGTGCCTATACGTGGAATATTCACCAACTTTAATGATCATTTGTCTTAGTTCTTACTCAACCTTCATTGGAAGATGGAACACAATGCTCATTTGGCTGTCGTGTATTTATTACACTTGTTAATTTTGATGCTGGGTCCCAAGCTAAGGAGGTGTAGATGGAAGTGTGTTTTCCACAAGTCAACTCTGCTGCTTGGTCATGGAGCTTTTCCAAAGTCTCTGCAGAAATCTCGTAGGAAATCCACTCAGGTAGGCCTGATGTCTCCGAAGTTTAGGTTCTGAGAATCTCACCATTTGCCCTAGTTCTTTCAAATGGTTAAGACATAATTATCAATGAAATGGCATTAGAAGGAGAAACCTTTGAAATGGAGTTAGTTCATGACAGAATGTCCCTCACGGATCGACCACAACCCTTCCAGAAGAAAACTGAGGGCGTCCGAAGTTTTTCCTTGCACTTTGAGTATACTCAAGCAGCATGCATGTTCAAAAACAGAACACTTACATAAATTCACTAGGCACCCATTTATGTCCATGATTTGATGTTGCAATTCCCTGCTTGCAAATCCCTGAGGTGTACATGTCCATTGGGTGATGGCCAGGCAATCTAAAGAACAGTGCTATTGCTCGCGAGTGAGGTGAGTGTTTGAAATGGAGAGTAAGAGATGATGGAGAGAAGAGAGGGGATTTGTGGGTCCACTGGAAGAAGCAGCGGTGACACCTGCTGATGGTTTCAGGGTGAAACAAATAACTACACATGCTTCAACCTTTTGTTTTTTTCATGGAGGAATGTCATCATGCATGGAAAGGCTGAGATGGGAAATGTGGGACAAGAGAGATGAGAAAGTTTTGAAATCAAGATTTGTGGCTTGGTCCTGGGAACGCAGGTGCATGGTTGAACACACTACGTGGACAGATGATAACGAATGTGGGGAGGAAGTGTGTCAAGAGAATATTTGTCGTTACGATAAGCAACCCTTCAACAGGAGTAGAAAGAGAGCACGATGCAGGTGTGTGTTTCCCTACTGGTCCAATAGCTGGATGCATGTTTGGAAGAGTGCTTACTCCACAATTATGCGAATAATGAACAGAGAGATTTCGAGTTTTTTTTAAGGAAATGATGTAAGGCAAGCACCACAGTCTTCTGAGTTAGGCCTGGTCTCTTCGGGTCAAGTCTGCTGCATAATGCTGCAAATATCACAGAACTTGTCCAGTCCGCACTGCTTCCCTTTCCGTCCATAGCAGGTGCCCTCAGTGCATATCTGAATTCACCTCCAATATATGGACCCAGTATGGATTCCATCTCTCCAATCGGATTAAAATTCCTTCCTCCAAGTTGGCTGTGAACTTCAACACTGTCTTAGGCGCAGCCTTGCTCAGTGCACCTGTCATTGCTGCCCAGGTCCCTTTGCCTTTGGGATTCTTGGCTACCTATCTGAGCTCCAAGCTCCACTTTCGTAAGTTTGCCCCCATTTCTTCCATCTTCCCTGAATCCACCTTACAGCCTGGCTCTTCTGCGTAGCCTGAAAGTCTCTGATGCCTGCACAGCTTTTTTGTCCTGCAGAGAACCCTGAGGGGCGATTATCCCAAAAGACACTTTGAGCATCTCTGAGCAGTTCAGCATGTATGACCAAGTAAATGCTGAGTGCAATCAAGAGGGTATGCATTGATGTTCTGATTTCTCCTTTTTCCATTGTGACAGGGGGTGGAATCCATGCCTGTCACAGGCCACATACACTCTACCCAAGTTGCCGTGGTCCCGCCCATGGCCTCAGCCTCGGATGTCCAGTGGTTACTAGGCCCTCAATCAGTGCACATGAAACAAGCGCTTTTTGAAAGCAGAGGGTTTTCATCCAGGGGACTTCTGAAGGATACCCAGAGGCATGGAAGAGGACATGCTTCTGCTGTCCTCAGTGTCCCGGGAAAACTAAAGAAGAGAATGTTGACACTGGAAACAGCGGGGAAGGGCACACCGGGATCCTCTTTATTATTACTGCTCTGGTTATTTTTCCAATGTTCCCGGCTGTGGCCTTGAGAATGTGGCGGTCCCCCTTGCATGTGGCTGTCCCAACGAGGCCTGCAGTTGGCGAGATTAACTTCCTTGGCATCCAACCATAGACCTACAGGATTTTGAAGAGCCTTGACAGAAGGTAGGGAAGATTCAGGGTGGGCAAGGGATGGGGAAGTGCATGTGCTTCCAGGTCAGTGGAGGCCTTCAGGGATGAGGTCAGTTGCTGGGTGTGGGATGGATGGCTTGAGCATTGAGGACACAAGGTCAGGCAGTGGTTGTTGATGCAGGGGCTACTGCAGCAGAGGCTTGTTGCATGATTTTGCAAGGTGTACCTGCAATGGGGCAGGAATGGCCCTGTATTGTTCACACAGCAGCCTTCCATGTAAGGTTGGGATGTAAAGAGGAAGAGGCATCCCAAACCTGGATTGGTGTGCTGCACTGCTGTCCCTGATTCCTTGTCTTATTTGTGGACGCTGGATGTTTTTGGCCTCCTGAAACAATCCTGTGTTTACCTCGTTTGAACTTGGACTTGTGTGCGCCAGTAGCTTGGGCTGCCATCTTGCAAGGCTGGTCCCAGCATCAGGTAGTGAAGCCTGCAGTGTGCCCAGAGGTAGAGGGAGGGCATGTGTGTGAAGCTAGGAGAGGGCTGAGGAGGCCAGGAGAGGTGGTGGGTTCAGAGGCGATATGGGTGCCTCATGAAGTGAAGGAGAAGCACTCTTTGTTGGTGCAGGAGTTAGAGACTGAGGGGTAGCATGATGTTTCTGGGAGTCTTAGTTTGTGCTTGGTACCTTCCCTTGGGATCCAGGTAGGGATGGGTGTCTCTGAGTTGGGGAGTGTGCGGGGGTGTTGGCCAGGCCATTGCAGGTTGATGGAAGTATTTTGTGGGAAGCGTAAAGAGACTGGTATCCAGGGCACCTGAGCTTTGTTTTCAAGGAGTGTGTTGAAGGCTTGAATTGCATTATCAATATGGAGAGCATGCACTGCTCCTTATATTTTACCAAAACCCATATCCTCCTATTGGTAGGTGTGTGACTGTATTAAACTATATTTTTAATTCACAGAGATTTTAACATATTACCTTTTCTTCCTTAAAAGATAGGTAACAATTTAATCTTAGATATAGTGTGTGTGAGTGTGTGGGGGAACGTGCACATGCTTGTGCTTCTACACAGCTAAGGATTCCTTGAGCTGAACGATCAAATGTAGCCCTAAAGACTTTTTGTAACACTACCTTTTTCTTGTTCATTCTTTCCATTTTGACCCATAACCAGAGGTCCCTCCACTGCTATATGTCGGCACTGTGTGCAACATGACATTTTGGTAACGAAATGTGGTATACTGTGTGCAATATGTTTTAAGCCTCAAGGCTTCTGAGTTTCGTTTAGTTTGCTGCAAAAATGTAGGAGACCCATTAAAAACCGAGTCTGCTAAGTGGTTGTCTTTTTTTCTGTCTGTTTCCATTTGAGTGACTTCAGCAAACTTTTGGTTGTGGCAAAACAGAGGATTTTCCTATATGCCTATGTGTGGAATAATCACCAACTTTAATGATCTTTTGTTTTAGTTCTTCCTCATCCTTGATTGGAAGATGGAACACAATTGCTAAATAGGCTTTCCTGTGTATTTATTACACTTGTTAATTTTGATGCTGGGACCCAAGCTTGGGAGATGTAGCTGGAGGTGTGTTTTCCAGAAGCCAACTCTGTTCCTTGGCAATGGAGCTTGGCCAAAGGCTCTGCAGATATTTCGGAGGAAATCCAGGCAGGGAAGCCTAGTGTCTGTGAAGGTTTAGTTTCTGAGAATCTCACCATTTTACCCAGGTCTTACAATGGTGAAGATTTAAATACCAAGGTAATGGGATTAGCAGGAGGAACCTTTGAAATGGAGTTAGTTCATGACAGAATGCCCCTCACGAATCGATCACAACCCTTCCAGAAGAAAACAGTGCATACAAAGGCTGTGCCTGATCACTCAAAAAGGGTGGCAGCAAGGCAACCTGTGTGCAGCTATAACGCCCTGAGCCCAAGCCTGACCAGGAACTCCGGGGAGAGGAAGACTATTTGGAACACAGACAGGACAGGGAGGAGGAGCCAGGAGGAGGGAAAGGCTTAGGAGATGAGGCTGTGAGACACAGAGGACAGAAAAGAAAAGGCACTGAGGCAGAAGTGATCAGGAGCACAGCAGGGAACAGACACGTGGGGATGAGGAAAAGTAGCACCCAGGGTGACACCACCAGGGCCACCACATGGGATGAGGACACATGGCCTCCACTGAGTAACGGTGTGCACAGGTCAATGATAGAAGCTTCTCATTTATTCAGGTACTGTCCAAATGGATACAATTCAAAGTAGAAAAATGAAAATATAGTAAATTTTATAAAACACAAATTTTACATCACATGATCAAATCACAGGATGCTAGAAAATGAGGCTGTCCGCACACGCACACAAAAGTCCAGTTTATTGCTCTTTGCATGGAAGAAAAGCCTCTTCATACTGGGTATTTAGAAATCAGGGAGATGGAGTGTAAGTAAATGAAAGTGGAAATTGTACCACACATTCACATCTTTGCAGTGGCAGAAGCCAGTCTGGAATGGTGGCCACGTGCACCGGTATGTTGCAATCACAATCTGCGTCTCTTCCAGGGGAGGACAGCTCTGTGAGGCACATGGGAAGTCTGTTGGGGCAGTGGTGGTGAGATGGAAGCACGAGAGACAGGAGGTGTTCAGAGAATCAAAGATGTCCTTGTGAAGGTGCCATCCATCTTGACAGGAGGGTCTGACCAACAATATCGAGGTATAAAATGCTCCACTTCTCACTGGTCAGCTCAGTCGACCCTGGGAGCCATTGAGCCAACTTCCCTCACTAAAATCCACCTTGTGATGTGGGACAGTCCTCCTCTACAAGTGTAAAAAGAAAAAAAAGTACAGAAAGAAAATCACTCCAAAAATAATGCTTCCTCAAGAAATAAAATTTTAAAAAATTAGAGTGTTCAAGAGATGGTTTTAGGACTACATACCTAAAAGCAAAAAGAATCATTTAGCAAAATTAAGTCTATCTCTGAGAATTGTAAGCAACAAAAGCCACATTTTATACCAACATATAACAAAATCTCAAAGATGCACAAAGCAATATAATTAATTACACCAAAATAAATAATGCAACCCAGGCCACATATTCAGAGAATATGTGTCAAATAGAGGGAGACATGCATAGCTCTTCAACTACAGACAAGAGAAAATCAGCAACGTCTAGTAAATACAATCTGAAGGTGTTCATAATTAGCCCAGCACACAGAGACACCTTCAAGCTCAAGGAGTTTAATAAAGGAAAGCCTATCAGTGGGCATGGGGCTGATTAGGGATGAAGTATCTATCACCGAGTAGCACAGGCAGAGTAGACAGGTGTCATGGGAGTTGTGGTAATGCTGTAGCACAGGAAAAACTCACTGCACTAGAAATATTCCAAGGTTCTGTAAACAAGATGAAGAGAGAAAAAACTGTTTAGGCAGCTGTGCATCTTGTATATGCCAAGCCAGGAAAGGGAGTTCAGACTCAATGAATGTGACTTGTGAGCACTACAGGACAACAAGTTGAATCAATTGAGAGGGACAGAGCAATAAATGACAAAAGAATTTTGAGGATGACAGGCCTCATAGCAAATCCATCAAAGCTATGACAAACCAACTGAATTTCAACAGTTTCAGGAAGTAGTGAACCTCGTGCTGGTTTTCTGACTAGAAAGGAATGCTATATATCCTAAAATAAAATAATCTACAACAACATGATCTCTTGACACATAAAAATCAGAATTTGGAAATAAGAACTTATCAGAAATATTCACAAGCCCTTTACATTGGCTCCGTCATTTTGTCAAACACTGTTTTGGACCTCAGAATTACCAAACTGAAGAGCTGTGCTATTAGTGCTCTGTGGAAAGAATTGGTAGGCTTGACTCAAAGTGAATGTTTTGGGTCACTTATGTAGTTTCCACAAGATGAACGAGAAGTTACATATGAGAGGCAAAAGATTTTAAATTGTCAAAAGATATGGGCACGGAGACCTAGCAACAGGGAGCCAACTGTTCCTGCAGCAGTCACAGAAAGGAGTGCCCTGCATGATTTAGGATGGGTCTCATATGTATACTTTGCCCAGAGGCTGTGCAAATGGAAGGCCACATGTTGGTGCATACCCCGTACACCCTGTTGATTCCTATTTAAATATACAGCTGTATGAGCACCTCACACCTAGAGATCATAGAGTTTTCTACAGTCTCAACTAACTAAAGAGTAAAAAAATGCATCTTTCCCAACCAGTAAAATTCCCTTGAGAGGGCATTATTGGACAATACAAAAAAAGGGAGGGCTGACATATAAGACTGGGCATAAAGGAATGAGCTATGTCTAAACACCTGAGGAGTGGTTGTTAAACAAGAGCTAGGGTTCTCTCAGGGTTGTTCCCAAGACTTGAGGATGATCCCAGGGGCACACTATCACACAGTGACCACCTTCTCTCCTTTGCTTCACTCTCTGGTGGGAGTGCTCTGTCCATTTGTGTTCTCTGGCTTGAAAGATGCACATTTCCTACCTGAGTATGCCACAGACTGGGTAGACAGGCCTCTGCCAATGGCCCAGAGACAACCTAACCTGCAAACCCCAGTGCCAGAGCAAACAGAGCTTGAAAGGTATCACAAACAACCCCTCAGATATCATGGCTGCTTCCATAGTGGTGAGAGCCAGTGTTGATAGTGTGGAACACACAGCAAACTGCTGCTGAGGCTCACCAATGGAAGGAAAAGTCTGAGAGGCAGTTGGTCTCCTGCTGGTCTTGCACACGCAGATGCTGATGATGCTGCACTCCTCAGCCAATCAGAACCCAGTAGGAGCATTCATGTGCATCAGAATCTGGCCCTGTCACTTGGCAACCACTGTTGGGGAGTTCAGAGCTACCAAAGCACAGAGCTGTGCTGTTGGGGCACTGTGGATAGACACAGTTGCCTTGACTCTAATTCTTGATTTGAGTTGCTGATGAGGTTTCTGTCCAAGGCAGTGAGAGGTGCCCCTGAGCCTTGACCTCTGGAAAGAGGAAAGGCTTTGGTGTGCTGGCTTATTATCAGGGACTCTATGGTTCCTGCACCAGCCTGAGGATGGAGTGCCTGTGCTTTAGGTGGGGCAGTTCTTGCGGAGTCCACTCACTCAGAGACCAGGTGGGCTACAAAGCTGAGAGCAGGATCCAGAAGGCTATGTGTTCCGGAATTGTGTCCAAAGTGTGGCGTATGCTCGCTCGTGGCCAATGTGGCGTGAATGACAGCGATGAAAATATAGGTAATAGAGCTGGATCCCAGGGGCAAGGAGATGTATGGGATTAGGAAGCATTTCCCAGACGGTGTCCACAGAATGGCCACTGTGAGAGTGAATCTCCCCTCACCAATGACGCTTGGCTTTTTCCCTCTACAATGGCCTGAGCAAGTCACATCTACAGAGCTTGGTGTGCCCCCATGCCTAGCATGTGTAGGTGAGAAGAACAACAAAACTCCTCTCCCACCCATGAGGCATTCCCCTAACAGCACTTTTTGACTATTGCATGTGATTTAAGGAGCAAAATGTGGGGCATTTTCCCCATGTATTTCAGGACACTGGGCCAGCAAACTATCATATGCTTAGTACTGTATCATGTTGTCAGAAATAGGATGAACAAATATTTGTGATGGAAGCCCAGTATCAGTGTGTTAACAGGCCCATGTATACAAGGTATTTCCTGAGGGACCTCACCAGGTATCTTGCGATAGGGGAAATGTTGATGAAAGACTGATTTTCACAGTGGCATGAATAGGGGTTCCAATGTCGCTGCTGATGAGGATTTCATAGAGTATTTCAACATTTTCACTCATTTCCTACTCCTCTTACTTGAAAGGCTTGCTAGGTTCCAGGACACTCAGACCAATGTTTGCAAGGAAGACCGGTTTTCCTTCCAGCTGTCAGAGTGTGGACCTAGATTTCACCACTCAACTGCATAGCAGCAGAGAGGAAGTTGCAAATTGAGAGCAGAATGGAAATTGGAGAAAGGGTCAAAGGAAAGTGAGGATCCAAAAAGTGTTAAGGTCTGACTTTTCTCACTGATCATAAAAGAATGATCCTTGACTATATGGCTGTTTAGCATTTGGAGAGCACAAGCTGCAGAGGAACAAGTCTTCTCACTCAGCTGTGGGGCAATCATTTTGAGATCTGTTATTGAAAATAGAATACCTCTACATATTGAAAGCACACAGCCTCTTTTCTCATGGCTTTTTCACGGTATCTGTTTTTTATGTATAGTAATGGAGTGTCTGAGTATGTTCTTTCAAATATTTTAATGAGAAAACATTTCCAATTTTTGTTTATCATTGCATTTTTTTAGAAAAACCTTAGAAGTGAAGCCCTGAATAACTTGTTTCTCTGCAATTTCTCCTCTAGAAAACTTTATATCATATTCACCCACTATTACTCCTTTCCATTTTCTTTATTTGAAGTTTGCTGTGTGACAGCACAAGTGTACAACATTTGAATAGATAAGATAAGTTCTGATGCTTTTGACATTTCTCTTTTTTGTACGATTTAACTGCATTTTCCTTTGTGAATCCTTTTTTATTCACTTTTCAATGCTTTTTTCCTTGTATCTCTTTTTTAAGATTGAATATTTACCTTTTTTTACTCTTTTTTAATTTTTAAAAATTTTTGAACAACCATACAAAGTTTTAAGACAATAATATAAAATGTGTATAGATTTACCCCCAGGAGTGCCCCCCAATTACGCACCCTTATCCCTCCCTTCCCCTTCCCTCAATATCTCTAAAAAAGTATTATGTTATATAACACCACAACTTTTCTGGATTTAGCACATGATAATAGACCAACTTTCTCACTGGGTCTAGTCCCAACCTCCACAGATGAGTGGAGACAATCAACTCTTAGTTCTCTGGGTAAAGCTGATTTTACGTAGCATAATTTCTTTCATAGGCATACATTTACCTTCAAAGGTGCCAAAATCCTTGTTTCTAATTGCTGTGTAAAATTCTATGGTATAAATGTACCACAGTTTTTGGACCCATTCATCCAGTCAGGGATATCTGGGTTGTTTCCATAGTCTAGCAGTAGTAAATTGAGCTGCTATGAGCATAGATATTGCTGTGTCACTATGATGTGCTGACTCTAAATCCCATGGAAAGATACCCAGGAGTGGAATAGCATGGTTGTATGGTGGGCTCATCCCTAGTTTTTAGAGGATTCTGCACAATGCTTTCCAAAGGGGCTGTACCAGTCTGCAGCTCCACCAACAGCATGTTAGTGTGCTTATCTCTCCATAGCCACTCCAGCATCTGTTATTATTTATTTTCTTCATTTTTGCCATTCTGACTGGCATAAGGTTATATCTTAATGTAGTTTTCATTTGCAATTCTCTGATTACTAGTGATTTGTAGCACTTTCTCATGTATTCATTTGCATGATCAATGTCCTTCTTTTTTTATTATTATTTTTTAAACAATCTTACACAATTTTAACAAAATAATATAAAATGTGTATAAAATGTGTAAATATTCTGGATATTGCAATTATCTCCAGGAGTGCCCCCCCAATTACCCTCCCTTATCCCTCCCTTCCCTTTCCTTTTATAATCCTAAAAAAAAGTATTAGATTGTAAATCAATGTCTTCTTTTGAGAGTTTCTATTTAGCTCTTTGGCCCGTTTATTGATTGGGTTGTTTGTGTTTGTGTATTTGAGATTTTTTGAGGATTTTGTAGATTGTGGATATAAGGCCCCTGTTTGAGAAATCATAGCCCATGATTCTCTCCATTTCCATTGGAAACCTCTTGATTCTTTTGATTGTTTCCCTGGCAGTACAAAAGCTTTCTAGCTTTATGGCATCCCAGTCACTGATTTTTGACTTAAATCCTTCTCTTTAGGAGACATGTTGAGAAAGTCTTTGTCTACTCCCAAATGCTGAAGTGTTAGACCTAATTTGTCTTCCATCAGTTGCAGTGTAGCTGGGTTAATTCCTAGCTCCTTGATCCATTTTGGTTTGATTCTCATTCAAGGAGAAAGATATGGGTCTAATTTCCACTTCCTGCAAGTAGCTTTCCAGTTTGTCCAACACCATTTATTGAAGAGGCTGTCTCCCATTCATGTAATATTATGTCCCCCTTTGTCAAAAATCAGATGTTTAAAGATTTGAGGGTTTCTTGAGCATAAATTCAATTTTCAGAATCTTTATACATTATATATTATTTTGTTAAAATGTGTATGATTATTCAACAAAGAAATTTCTCAATAAAAAAGATTTGAAGGTTTGTTTCAGGGTCTGCTATCCTATTCCCACAATGTCTAATTTCCTAAAATGGAAGTATTCAGGGAATATACCACAATCAATGGAAAAATATTTTCCATACTTATTAGAAAAATATAGGATGATTTTGGGAGCCAGAATAAGTGATGGGACATTTTCTCTAGATAATCCTGATTTAATTGTACAATTCTAGCATTACTTCCTTATATAATTCTGAATTAAAATTAAGAATTCAAGAAAATATAAATACAATTCACTATTTGATCTTTAGTATATCTTTTGTAATGAAAATATTCCTACATTTATGGTTTTACTTAAGACATGCCCACCGAGATTAAATTCATGGTCAGATGTCTTACCTGAGATGTTATTTTGAGAGTTTCTGCATCTCTTTTCTTCATAATCAAGAAATATTATTTTACTGACAGATATAAAAATTATAAATAACATGATTATCTTAAGACTGATCTGAAAGTATCTAGCAGATAAATCATATAATAAAGGGTGAATCAGACATAGTCAATTCTACTTCTAGAATTTATCCCACATGCTTCAAATTTATAAACTCCATAAACAGGTGTAAAAATAATAATGAAGGCAGAAAATGTTAAGGTGAAGCTGATGTGAAGCAGGGGCCATCATCATTATTGTTTATTTTCTTCATCTTTGCTATTCTGACTAGCATAAGGTGATAACTTATTGTGATTTTCATTACTCTTTTTATTGAGAAATTTCTTATTGAACAACCATACATAATTTTTACAAAATAATATAAAATGTGTATAGATTCTGAACTTTAGAATTACCCCAGGAGTGCCCCCCCAATTACCCAACCTTATTTCTCCCTTCCCCTTTCCACAATATCTCTAAAGAAGAACTATGTTGTATAACATTACACCTAATCTGGATTTAACATATGATAATAGACCAACTTTCTCACTGACCAGGTTCTAGTCTCAAGCTTCACAGATGAGTGGAGACATTCGAGACTTAGTTCTCTGGATTAAGCTGATTTTACTCAGTCCCTCTGGAAAGCAGTATGGAGATTCCTCAAAAAAATAGGGATGAGCCCACCATACGACCATGCTATTCCACTCCTGGGTATCTTTCCAGGGGATTTAGAATCAGCACATTGTAGTGACACAGCAATATCTATGTTCATAGCAGCACAATTTACTATTGCTGAACTATGGAAACAACCCAGATGTCCCTTACTGGATGAATGGATCCAAGAACTGTGGTACATTTATACCATGGAATTTTACACAGCAATTAGAAACAATGATATTGCAGCCTTTGAAGGTAAATGGATGGCTATGGAAGAAATTATGCTGAGTAAAATCAGCTTAACCTAGAGAACTAAGGGTCGATTGTGAGTATCTCTTGATAAATCATTTAGGCTATCTCAAAATTGCTGAGTCTTGGGTTAAAGTTGTGATTCTCATATCTCTGCATACTAAGCAGTTGATTTTATGGTCATGTATCTACTTGTCTTGCTGTAATATGCTCTTAATTTTCACCAAGTAATGGTATACTAATAGGAAGTTTATATAAGTGGAATAGAATAAGCATTCTGAAACTTTGAAATATCATTGAGAATCTAAGTTTGTGATATTACTTACATTTCATATTTAGGAATGCAAATATTATCCATTCATAAAAAGAACTTTGATTCTAGAATATCAGGTATCTTTTCCTGTGCTTAACAGAAGTTGAAATTGACACCTGTGCCACCTTACCACTCAGCAGCATTCCAACCCATTTACTGTTTATTTTGCATCATGTGCTTGATAATTTGT